>JAIUZE010006349.1:0-20674 GCA_022085475.1 Heliosperma pusillum | reverse complement strand
CACCACAATAGCAAGCTCAATAAATGAAGCCATCAAGAGAGTACAATACCGCCAACAGATTCATCCTAAGGTTTAAATCCCAATCCTATTTATGGTCAAAATCAACACGAAGCTGACTAACAACCAAATCATCTCACCAGAGGAAAAACAATGACACCATGAATTTGGAAACGATAGGAGATTTTGAGGGAAACACGAACGCGATAAGATCGGACGAAAATTAGAGGAACGCTAGAGGCAGGGAGCCAAAAGCTAGATATTGGATAGATATAGCTATGAAGGTAGCCAAGCAAAGGAAGAGATAAGAGAAAACAATTTCCTAGGAATCGTGCTTAGTAGGAACTTGCAAGAAAGGAAATGGAAAGGGATAATGGCACGAGAAAAAGGTTTAAGGTTTAATCCACAAAGTTTCTCCTTTCAGACTTAGGGTGATAGTAAAGCAACTCATCCCAAACAAAAGGTCTCTTACAAGGGACCCTCGTACCACAAATCATCGGAGTAAGGTACACCTAGTTTTAACAAATCGATTACAACCCAATTCATCCATCCTTTCATAACTCACGGAATCCCAAATGCGGAATTGCAACTCAAGTATAATAACATTCCTTTAGCTCAAATATTCAACACAACCTCAAAGGTTTCTTTAACTGAAGGACTAACAAATAATCCCTTATACTCGGTCATTTTCGACTCATATAGCCCACGAGTTCATTATTAACTAAGTACCACCTCAAGTCAGACATCATCATTAACATCCCAAGGTATTTCCATCCTAGCTCACATTATCGAATCTCGCTCATATCTATAATCCTCAAGTAATATGGTTCAACTTACAACGAAACCTTACTACTTCAAACAAGTCTCTGATACCATAAGATAAGATCATATCTTTAAATCCAAGAACTATAGCCAAATGTTTTTTCCACCAAGCCTATACTCACAAACACACAATAAGAAACCACAAGACGTCACTTAACCTCAAAAGTATTTCGCACCTCAAGATATCATTCAAAACTTCTTATCTACACCAATTAGACCTATCATAAGCATGGTCTTCAAAACAATACTAAACTTCTAAGTCCAAAAGACTAAATTACTAATGAGTTAAGAAGTCATAGCCAACTCATTCAACCTTACACCATCGAATATCATGAACTATTTACACACAAGTCATGACAAGCATCAAGCATTAAAATCATCAAACTTATCTTACTACCTTTCCTTAGAGATACAACCAATCATCAATATAGGGTGAATTAAGATCTACACCATTTTCCTCAAATCACAAATTCATTCTAACAAATACTAATATTCCACAAAGTTCAAAGTTCTTCCGACCAAGTATAATATACCACAAACCAATGGGTATGACATCCATAAAAATGTTACATGAGGAAGGTAAGGATACCAATGGTAAGATGGAGGAAACTATCAAGAGTAATTTCCAAGAGTCAACCAAGTTGGAAGAGAAAGAAGCACTTATATAGAAGGAAGAGAGCATAATACAATAAGCACGAGAGAATTCATAGATGAGGAAGAAATACACTTCAATTAGGCTTGTCAATCTTCAACCTTCGGTAGAGGATACTTCTTTTAGGTAACACATGATCCACCTTAAGAAGGTAGATACAAACAAACATAACATCACTCAACACAATCAACAAACAAGTTAGAACCTAACAAACATCAAGTACACCAAAGACTACCACCTTAGGTCCTTAAGTCTACCCATCTCTCATTTATTATTTCAAGGTCAAGTTATTTAAGTTTAGGGTTCACGTGTGTGCGTCAGGAGCGATAAAGCTCTGATACCAACTGTGACAACCCTCGCGAATGCGGAAATATAAAACATACAAGCATGTGAATTATATAGCGGAAAAATACGGTATTTTAAAAACCTTTATACATGCAAGATAGAAAAATACGAGGAGTGTCAAAATATTACAAACTAAATAAAAATACCACAAGAGACGTAGTCTCTCAAAGTGTTAACAAAAGACAAAGTAATTAGCAACTAGCTAAACAACGTCTAGAGGTGTTTCATCCGGGGACAACGCCCGCTAGCTCACACCCGAACCTAAAATAGCATAAGCAAAAAGCCATCCATGCAAACAACATGTTCATTCATGAAAAACATGAACGGCACAATCAGTGAGGAGTAACTCCGGGTTCTCCCAGCCATATCACATTAAACGTACATATAAGGAAATACAAAAGTAAAATCATGCATATATAGATATACACGTGAGTTACAATAAGAATAAATAGGAAATCCAATATATAATGATAAGATCATGTGGAAATCAAATCCGAAACCATCATGTTATTCAAAGACTCGGGTAAGACACTCTTAGGCAACCGAATACGCTGACTAGGGCTTGCATCTCACCGTTAGCGGTATAAGTTTGATAAGATTGAGACTCGACAAACAAACCATGCCAAGTCATGCAATGACCATGAATAAATCCATCATGTTATCATCCATTCAAACCACCCAATCATAGACTGTGCCCAATCATGGCAATGACATGAATAAATCAATGAAATCACGCTTCACAGACGACTGACACAAAAGAACGACAGATCTCTCACGTTAAATGAAAACCACTAGCACCGTGTACCTTGCACGTAGATTTAACAGGCATCCACTGGATAAACATTTCCCTGAACTCATACACGATGCTACATTTCGTATATGTAGACTAATTTCCTCCTGGTAGCACGACGATAATAAATATCCGGTCCTAGTCTAAATCTGGCCAGAATCTCGGAATAAACCATTTTCCGATTCGACATGCGATAAACGTTTCGCATCCAAGACTCGGTCTTACAAAGAAAACGCCGAGTACCCCAAATTCGGTAGATCAATTCACGAAAGAGGCGGAAAAATAGCTCAAGCCTCATAACATGCGGTACGCTACATGCAAATAACACCACCTCGCAAGTACACAACATTTGACGGCCGGGTCGATCAACGCATAGCGTTCAACTCTCAACAACGTCGTCGTATGCCCACTACACATGCATTTAAGCAGTAGGATACCTCTCCGTTCCGACATTCCAGCCTTACGAACGGGAAGGTAGCCAAGGGAATGAGAGTACAAAGCACAAGACAAAATAGTGCTCGAACCGTATCATTTGTAAAAACCGACTCAAAGTGGGACATAGCAAAAACCGTCACAAAACATGTGATACAAGCGAATGAAATATCATAAATCCAAAACATGAATATTATAAGTCACTACGTAAAATTATACGATAAACGAATCATGCGAACTATTATAAATTACGAGTTTTATAAATTATATGAAAAACATACAGCCGTGTTCCAGGCCGGTCACTGGACCGGCGGCCGGTACCCCGGCTCGCGCTACAAGGTAAAATCCAAAAATCACCAAAACAGGGTAGTGTGTTCCAGGCCGGTCTATGGACCGGCAGCCGGTACCCCGGCTCGGAGCACAACACCAACAAACACAAAAATCACAAGTTTGGAAACTATCAAAACAAGGGTCCACTTCAAACGGTCATAACTAGAGTTTTTGATATGAAAATGCAGAAATTCCAAGTCGAGGTGATAGCTTATCCTCTTACGGTTCCAACGATAGGTCACAAGCTCAAAACAAGCAAGTAACGAAGGAGATATGATCATTCTACGAAAAAGGGTCGGTGCAGTGAATTCCCAGCCGGCCACTGAACCGGCAGCCGATCCTTCGGCCAGGACAACATCCTACCCGAGAACAACATACACAAGTTCAATCATTTTCAATTCTCATATTTAACTTCTATCAACTATCAACAATCAATAATCATTATCAACAATCATCAACTAACAACAATCATCATCAATAACTCAATTCCTAAGCTTTCTAATCATATTATAAATACGAATTCTAACATAGAAATCGTATAAAACACGTAAATGATATCGAGTAACCCATCACCGTTACCTTTACGCGTCTTTAATCGATTCTAAACCTTCCTAGTCTCCACCTACATACAATTAGATAATAAAAGATGAATATCTTTCACCTTGAGAAAGACGGATAATTTAAAAAGCGAGAAAGACGGTAATTTTATTACCAATACGGATAGAGGAAGCTAAGAGGGGAAGAATAAGACGAACTTACGAGAATTTGAGCAAGAAACGATCGAGATATGATGATTCAAAGATGGATCAAACTGGAGGCAAGGGTTTGATGGTTTCTTAAGGAAGAAGGAAAGTTTTGTGTTTGTGTGAATGAAAAATAGGTTAAGTGTAGTATGAGTTATCTAAGGAAAAAGTCAACAAAAAGTCAAACTCGCCTTAAGACGGGATTCCCATGGAATCTCGCGGGAATTCCGAATACGAACTCGAGAATTCTAAATTCGACTCGGAAAAATTAAATTTACGATTAAGACTATAATTCACTGAAAAGTCACCGTAAAATATTTTCACTATAAAAATAGGGTACAATTGCGGGTGTTACAGGGCCTCCATTTTCATGGGCTTCGTTTTCGTATACTATATCAAACCAACAGTAATATACATAACAGCCTATACTTTCAACAATATGGATTTTGATAGGACAGTGGTCAAGCTATCTACCAGTACCCAAAGCCACCCGTGTTCGAACCCTGGAATAAGTATTTTTATTGATTTTGTTGTTTTTTATGTGTCCTTTGGTTAATACGATATCACTAGTAGAGTTTCTTATTTATATTATTTGTTTCGTCTTTTTTTTTATCTTTTCTTTAATATCCAACACATATTAACGACTCAAAATTGAAGGCCTCTGTTTCATTGTTGCACGGGACCTCCGAATGTTTCGAGACGCCTCTGCCTAAAATGAAAATAGCAAACAAATAACCGGTGCGAAAGGAGTACTTTTAGTTCCCGATTACACCAAAGTATCCAATTTCATGTCCATGTCCTGATGTGATAATATTTAAATCACAAATTTTCATTTACGAAGGACACTATCAGTCTTAAGTTTTATACTATTGTCGATAATAAAAAAAAACGGAGTTTATTTTCGCAGTACATATTTTACTCATTTTAGTACTTTTTGTACCAAATATTCCAATTACTACCCTTGACATAAAAAACATCTAAGCTAATTCTCTCTACTTCTCTCTATTGGTACATTGTTAACTTTTACATTGTTAACTTTCTTTAACCTCTTTCAAATTATTCAAGTGTGACCGATTATTCGAATGTAGAACAAGTATCAAATTCACTAATATATTGCTAATAATTAAATTAATTAAGATTTTCTATAGTTTTGTATTATTTTAATTAGGTTTGTGTTCAAAGTAATTGTTGCTTGTTAGTGTGGACGGTGGACATATTATGGTGTAATGAATGACGTTATCGACTATCGATAGGTGCCGCCGGCAAGAAGGGAGGATGAGAGGTCACCGTAATTGTTCGTTTGGCCAGCCAGAAGGGAGAGGACGCGGGAAGGAGAAGTGCGTAGTGTGACGTCGTCCGGCCAACGGCGTAGATGGCCGGCGGTGAGGTGTTGCCGCGTAAGGAGCGGTGAGGTTGCACTGGTCGGTCAGAGGTTGACGTGTGTCAGGGTGGTGGCCAGCGATGATGGCTTTGTTGGGTTCAATGAGTATTGTGTATTACTATACTACACTGCTACTTTTTTTGCTTTTCTACGTGTACTAGAAGTCTAGAACATACAACCTACACTTTGAATTTAATCTTTTTTTTTCATTTTAATGTCAGACGTCCACCGACAGATAGCCGCCGATGACAAACCAATACCCCATCCAACACCATTTAACCACATACTAATTTCAACATAAATCGTAATTGAAATAAGATAAAAATTATAAAAGAAGAGTCAATTTGATTTGTAATGATGAATTATTGACTTAAATACTTGCTCAATGATGAGTTTTAGGTTATTGATTGGTGTTAATGAATTATTGAATTAGAGAGAATATTGCAGAGAGAAGTTAAAGAGAAAAAATGAGAGTGAAAATATAAGAGATAGACATGTACACTGGGCCGGGCTGCAGCGGGCCCGGCCGAGCTATGGGAGGGGGAGCCCGAGCCCACGCCTCGGGCTGGTTACGGACTGAGCCAGCCAGGCCGGGCTGGTCAGTTACTGGCCCTGAACCGGCCCGGTTAGGTGGGTGGTGAGGCGGGCCGGGCGGGTCTGCTTGTAATTTTTTTTTTTTAAAAAAAAAAATTATTCAATGATTGTAATATAAATTAACTAGTAGTTATTTTTCCCAAATATAAATTAAATGACTGTAATATAAATTAAATGATTGTAATATTGAAAGACGTATTCGGTTTAGCCGTTTGGTAGTTAATTTTCCCAATTTTTTATCGGAGTTTATTTTCGCAGTACGTTTTTTAATATTTTTAGTACTTTTTACACCATATTTTCCATTTGTTACCCTTTCACAAAAAACACACACAATCCTCTCTACCTTCTCTCTACCCATTACCCTCCTCAAATTACATTAAAAAAAACTCAAAAGTATGGATGAATATTCAATTAACGAACATGTATTGATACGTTTTTCTATATTAATAAAATTTGCTAGTTCTTATATTTTAATTTATTGTAGTGTATTGCTTTTTTCAATTAGGGTTTTTTCAATTAGGAGTTTTAATTAGGGTTTTTTCAATTAGGGTTTTTTTATTTTAATTAGGGTTGCCGGCGTAGGGGCGTAGGGCCGGCGTAGGGGCGGTTGCCGGTCAGGCGTAGGGTCAGGCGTTGGGGCGGCGCACGCTGCCGGCGTTGGGGACGATGAATCCGGTCGTCGCATAGGAAGCTTGACCGGCCGACGTTGGGGCAGGTCAGGCGTCACGTTGGGGCGGCGCACGCTGCCGGCATCAGGGACGATGAAGGCGGTCGTCGCATAGGAAGCTTGACTGGCCGACGTTGGGGAAGTTTGACCGGCAGCCGGCGTTGGGAAGGTGACCTACATTCACAAGTACTGCCGGAGTTTGACCGGCGTTGGGAAGGCGGCCGGAGTTGGGAATGTACTGTATTAGGAAGCTTTAGTATAATGTACTGTATTCAATTTCATTTGTTTAGTATAATGTACTGTATTTAATTTCATTTGTTTAGTACAATGTACTGTATTCCAAGCAATTCATTTGTTTAGTACAAGATTGATTATTTTTGTCGTTATACTGTATTCCAATTTGTTTATTTTTCTCTATATTCTAATTCATTTGTTTAGTACAAGATTGATTATTTTTATCGATATATTGTATTCCAATTTGTTTATTTTTCTCTATATTTCAATTCTTTTGTTTAATACATGGTTAAAACATAATTTTTGTTTTTTCTTGTAGGATGACGTAGAGTTGGAAGAATTTCCTCCAACAATTTTTGATAATGATACTGGCCGTTTTTTCAATATCGGTGAAACTTTCATTAATCGAGACGAAATGACTAAAAGAGTTGAAAAGGTCGGACGTGAAAACCATATAATCATTATAAACTATACGTTTAATGCAGAGCGTGGACTGCAAATATATGCTTGCGATAGATCTGGAATATATCGACCTTCGAAAAAAAAGCAGGTACTCACTCCAACAAATGTACGGGGACAAGAAAAATTAATTGTCCTTTTAGACTACAAGGACTTAGACAACCTAACGGTTCGTGGAAATATTTTGTCCGATGTGGTTTTCATAATCACGAAATTGATGATAATCCTTTCGGTCATGCAAAAGTTGGGAGAGTAAATAAAGCTACGAAGGAAAAAATTTTGAGTTTAAGCAAAAGTCATGTAAGTGTTTCAGATATATTGACTAATGTCAGGGACGATGAATTAACTGCTCGACAAGTTTATAATATTAGCCAGCGAGAGAAAACTGTATCAAGGGAGAATAGGACTGCATCAGAACAGTTGTTAAAGTTGGTTATTGAAAACGGATATCGACATTTGTATCAGACAATCCCTTCAAAAGAAGGCGGTTCAAGTGAGTTAACCGACATTATATTTTGTCCTCCAAAATCACGTGATATGCTCCGCCACTATCGTTATGTCTTGGTTGTTGATAGTACCTACAATACTAATATGTATAAAATGCCTTTGTTAGAAGTTGTAGGTGTTACACCAACTAATCGGAATTTTTCTGTATTTTTTGCTTTCCTGCAAAATGAGAAAGAGACGGCGTATGATTGGGCATTGAAATGTATGAGAGAAGTTTTCAGAGCAGATGAGTACCCAGAAGTAATTATAAGTGATAGAGACCTTGCATTAATCAAGGCTACTGAAAAACATTTTTCAACCTCGAACCATCTTCTGTGTAGGCGTCATATAGAAATGACGTTGAAGCTTGGGTTAAGGGTGTAACAGGAAGAGGTAATGCGGGTAGGGGTGAGCAAAACCGGGTACCCGATACGGTTTTAATAACCGTATCGGGTATCCGGTTTTTGGAAGGCCAAAAAATAGTACCCGGATCCGACCCGGTTTACCGGGTACCCGGTTTTCGTATACCCGGTTAAACCGGGTACCCGAAAAGCGTATACCCGGATCCGGTTTGATTGATAATGCTCAAACCTCGAATTCGATTCCATAATAGATGCTCATATAATCCACTAGGATCAGTATTACAAAACAAAATTACTTGCAAAGTCAGTAGGTAATATAGCAAAATACAAATTTGCAAAACTTCACAGGGAAATTTGTCACTGATAAAGTGAGTTGCGTATATTACAAGTTTCACATACAAATGATTGTTGCTCAAAATTTAACCCATATAGTCAAAATAAAAAATAAAATTTTACATACAACTTTTTTTTTTGGTTATTTTTAATTAAACCGGGTCAAACCCGTATACCCGGTTTTGATTTTCCCCGACCCGGACCTGGTACGGTTTTTTAAAAACCGTATCGTATAGCCGGAAATTCGTATCGTGTACCCGGAAATCCGTGTAATCAAAACCGTATACCGTATCGTATCCGTATATTAAAACCGTATCGTATATTTTATCTCAGCCCTAAATGCGGGGGAAGGTGCAAAAATGAGATGGATAACTATGGTCAACTCATTAACAGAGGAAGATTTTTTGAATAATGAACAGGCAATATACAAGGCTTATAATACTGTGGGTGGGTTGGAAAATTATTGCAGAAATACGTGGATAAATCCATATAAAGAGAATTTTGTTTCAGTTTGGACTAATAAAGTGCTTCACTTTGGAAATGTTACTACTAACAAGTATGTTAAATTTTTTATTTTTCTTTACGACTGTTACAATTATATCTTATAATAACTCTAACAATTTAATATATTTAGGGTTGAGGGTGCGCACACTTCCCTTAAACGTTGTTTACGTACTTTGGTTGGAAGCTTCGATACTGTTTGGGAAACAATTCATGATATGGTGAAAATTCAACGTCATGAAATCAACAGAGAGTTAGGACGTTGTAAAACCGTTGCCCTACATGTTAGTTTGGTCATGTCAGTGTTTCGTAGGTTGAAATACTACGTGTCCCACGAAGCAATTAAGTTGTTGGATAATGCCTTCATCGAGGGACAGTGTAATGGGTGTGTTTTGAGAAATACACATGGTCTACCGTGTTCCCACAAAATTGCTGATTGCATCAACGAAGGTTTGTTTTTTATTGCTAAATTTTTTTACTTATCTTGGATCATACATAATTATCATTTTTTTGTTTTAATATTCTTGAATTGTTCATGATCAGGGAAACATATTGATTTGAACTCTATTCATCGTTTTTGGAGAACACTAGACTATAAGGTGAAAGATGGCGTTGATGGTACATTGTTACATGAGAAAGAAAGATTTCGTAAATTAAGTGATGAATTGTTAAAGAGTGGACCAGAAATGATCAAAAAGTGTTATGAGTCGATGGAGGGTATAATGCATCCGTCTAATATAGTTGACCCGACGGTGAAAAAGACACGTGGACGCCCAAAAAAAAATTCAACAGCAAGAGATCCGTCACACTGGGAGTATATCGAGAAACGATTCCCAACCTCAAGTCAACTACGTGGTCGTGGTCGTGGTCGTGGTCGTGGTCGAGGTCGTGGACGTACTGCTGGTCGTGGCCGTGGTAAGGAGACACCTGATAATTCAAATTCAGGAACAACTTCTACATTTAAACGACCAAGACAAGAAGACCCTGTCAGCTCACCTACACAAAGCATATCAACTATACAGGCTAGTAAAATATCAAACATAGATTTATATACCTATATGCGAAAATAAACTTCGTAATTGTTACAGGTCTCACCAAAGCCACCATTTCCTTATCCCGCGGTGGTGAGTTATGTGATTGATTTTATAACGGATTGGCATAATCCTAGTGATGATGGGAATTGCGGCTTCCGAGCGCTTGCTCGTCAACTTTATTCGGATGAAAATGAATGGCCGAGGGTAAGACACGAGTTGCTTGACGAGTTAAAGAAAAATGCACAAATGTATGCGGAAGCATTCGGTTGTGAAGAACGGTATCATGCAATTGCGTACTTACTTTCGCGTTCGAAGGGTAGCGCACCTTACGATAAGTGGATGGATTCTTTGGATTTGGGCTTCGTCATAGCCACCCTTTACAATGTCGTTTTCACAATTTATCATTGAATGCACCAGTCACGTATTTGCCATTGATGGCAACAAACCAAAGCTCTATGAATTTCTCGAACAATCCATCAAAATTCATAACAGTTGTTTTGGTGGGACTTCATTTTTACTGGGTATGTCATAATGTGTATTTTCTATATTTAATTTCACATATAAATTGTATACGATTTAGTTTGACAAAATTGTATTTACTATCGTACAGGCTCGTCTTGCTTCAGATTCTCCTCTACCGGGACTACACCCAAGTTGGGAGAAGTACAGGGATGCATCATGTGAAAATTGGCGCGAAAAAATTAGTCCACGTTTACTTAGGTGGAAGTATGATCCCAAATCAGCGGCGGATTTGATCGTTTTGGATTAGCCACCACACATTTTTCTATGTTATTTTCTCCCATGTAATACATATTTTAATCATTACGTTACGTTTTATTAGATTTGACTGTGTTTTTTTTTTTTCATTTCCATTAGTCTTGTAGATTTTATTTCGTCTTTTTTCTCTTATAGTACGTATTTTAATCATTATGTTATGTTGTGATACTTTTCGCGTATTTTAATCATTAGGTTACGTTATGATACTAATGTAGTACACAATAATAAATTTTAAAATATTACTAATTGAAAAAGTCGACTTAATTACCTAATGTCTAAAAATACTAATAATACTCAATGTAGTACGTATACTAGTACAATTAAGTAGTATGTAGTACGTATACTAATAATACTCAATGTAGTACAATTAGTAGTACAATGTAGTACAATTATTTAGTACATCACAACACCACAACAACCACCCTCCGGCATCCTGCTACCTCCGGCCAACTGATATCCTCCGGCGAAGACCCTTCTTGCCCGACCCCCCCCCCCCCGGCGCGACCGACTGCCCGACCCCCCCCCCCCCCCCCCCCCCCCCCCCCCCCCCCCCCCCCCCCCCCCCCTCTCCGGCGCGACTGACTGCCCGACCACCCCCCCTCTCTGGCGCGACCGCCTGCCCGACCAACCTCCTCCGGCATCACGGCCTCCTGCCCGACAACCACACTCTGGCCAGGCCTTCTAACCGTTGCCCCCCTAAACGTCTACCACCCCCTCTGTCGGCAACCACCCTCCGGCGGACCTTCCAAACAACCACCCCCAAAAATGATATGAAGAATTAAGAGAAAATATTAGAGAGAGGTTAGAGAGAAAAATATTAGAGAGAGATTAGAGAGGGAAAATGAGATAGGAAATGAGAGGGGTATAATTGTCAATAGTGTACTAAAATGAGTAAAATGTGTACTGCGAAAATCAGGACCCATATTTATTTAGTGATTAATAAAGGGGAAAAAAAGAAAAAATAAAAGAAGGCTTGATCGAAATTAATGTAACTCTAATTAGACTCCTCTAATTAGTTCATTAAATTACCTTAACTTAATGATTTAGGATCTAGTTATCATGCATGCAAATGTAAAAGCATAAAATAAAAGATAAGACGAAAAATATCCTTACATTGGGAATTTTCGGTTACATATGGGCACAATAAGAACTCCTTCTTATTGATCTTAAGCATGAAATTAATGGATGATCCTCCGTAAAACAAATTCCAAAGTAGAAAGCCTCCTTCTTGTTGCACCCAATCCAAGAATCAACCCAAATAATCTTAACTTATTATTAACTAGATAATAAGTAAGAAATAATACTACTAATATTGATGTATTACTACACTAGTAATATGATATGAATATTAGTTTGCATGTGAGTTTTTGAGAGATGTTGAGTTTAGAAAGAGAAATAAGAATAAGCATAAAAAATTAAGTCTTTGAAAATGAACAACAATTATTATTTTTCTATTTATAGGCCTTTTGGCCGGCACCCATGAGCTACGAATGCGCTCTATTTTGCTTATTTTATTCACATGCATAATGATAGTGTATGAGATTGTATAATGATAATGATCATGTGTCATATATGTCATAATCATATGGTGGAGTGTGGAATTAGTAGAGTACAATCATCATTGATCTCCATAGAGAAAGTCCGGCCTCCACATGTGTTATGTGGTCCATTTTGATTTTTGATATTTGTCCCACAAATACTTATAATCATATGTTTAATTATCTTGTATAATTAAGTGTTAATTTGATCATATTACAATTATATGACTTAAATTAATAAACAATATGTACTTAACTTTTAAGTGATATTTTACCATTATCTCAATATATATTGGGTCTCACAATGCACAGTTAATTTATTTTACAACTCCTTGTAAATATAATTAACTAATTACCTCTACCTCAAAATATATGCATAACCTCAACTAATTTAATGAATTAATGATTAATCACTAAATTAAATCTTATTTAATCGTATTAAAATAAGACGTAAAATTTATTCAGTCAGTTATCGTATAATTGACTAATAAACTTAAGTGGAATGAGTTCCTAACTCAATTTCCAATAAATAACTCTCGTAACTAAACGTACATATCAAATATATGTAATGCCCTAATTAAACTGTATCGTATACAAATAATTAGTATTCTATTTGGGTCTCATCTTATAGGTGTGACCTAAAGGGATCAGTTGATCACCGCCGTCATACGACAATAACGCCAAACTCTAGTTAGCCGAGCGTTACCGATTTACGTTAATAAACTGACGTGCAGTATCAAAATATACTAATCATGTCACGTATATTCCAATTGAGTTTCATTATACAAATGTACTATTGTGGAGGACACTTACTCTAACAATCTCCTACTTGTCGGATACAAGTTGTGCATGAAGCAACACTATTGTGGAGGACTCCTCCTCCTAAAATATCTCTCACTTGTCTCGAAAAGTTGTGTACTACCGATTCTCTTGTCTCTTTTGCGTCACATCCTCCCACTCATCGCAAGGTGTCTTACAGGTCGCACTTGCGATTGAAAAATATAAATAGAGTGGTTTTCTCGATCTGGGAGAGTAACTGTCTGACCGGAAAATCTACCAGAGATCTCTTCCGAGCGTGGCCACGCATTTCCAGTTACTACTCCTCGAGTGGCCCGAAGATGTTAATACCCAACGTGGGTGGACAATTCCTGTTGACCCATCTTACACTGTATAATGCAGATCACTACGACCCAGAAGATGTCCATCGGCCTCCTTTCACGGCACGACCTAGGACAAAAACCAAAGTCAATCGGAAACTACACTGACTCAGGTAAATGGTCGTCAGTCTAAAGAATCGACTCATAGGAATAAAATAGAAATCCCCGCCACGACCAGGCTTCAACAATTTTGATAAGGGACTCTATTATGGTCACTGCCCGACAGAGTGTCTCAACAGTCTGGCTATGTAAACGACCAGTCATCTCCATGACCCCATGGTGCTGAACCAACCATCGATCGACTTACAATCTAGTCAGTTTGAGGCGTCACCTCAAATGAATGACTAGGGACAAAACACTAAGTTCATCCTGTTCACTTGAATTGGGTTCAACCTTTCTTTCAACCAATTCGGATAAACAAAGTATTAAAATTTAGTCAAACTAAATAAAGGAGTTTTTAATGAAACTCTAACAATGAATGCGATTATTAAATATTTGGAAAAATTGATACGCTATCAATAATTTCATATCTCATAATATCCAGCAATTCAGGTACATATTTCAATCCCCATTGAAATGACATGACTATCATGTTCAGCCTGCAAAAGGCATGGCTAATGGATTAGCAATACTTGTATCTTTCCCATCGTTCTGATTGCTATTTCTCTTTGTCTACGTAATCTCATATTATATAAAACTTTCTGAGTACGTGTCTAGGTTTGAATCTAGACTTAGGACTCTTGGCCTAAAGGTAGCTCCCACTGTTTTACCAGTTTCATGGGATAGGATATACAACTATAGGAAGTACTTCTAGTCCCTCCAATACTGTTGAATCCAGGCTATATGCATCATTAAATGATGCAATGTACTCCATTTCCATTGTGAAATCCGCAATGATAAACTGCCTGGAACACTTCCAGCAGATACATGACATTTATATTTGAAAATGTCACTCCTACTTGGAACCTTTCCAATAGTCCTTTCTGCTTTGAACTCTTCCAACAGATAAATCTTCTATAAAACACAGCCAGTTTGTGATTTCAAATCACTTTGATCAGTTTGAAAACTGAAGTCTGTGTAACCCCTTACACACAACTCACTGTAAAGTCCAAATGTATGGAGCATATCATTAGTCCTTCGCAAGTACTTAAGGATGTTCTTTATGGCTATCAAGTGAGTCTCACTTGGATTTGATTGCAAATGACTTGTCATGCTCAAAGCATGCGAAATGTCGGATTGAGCATACATCACAGCGTATATAATTGATCCCGCAGCGGAAGCAAAATGAATCAATTATCACGTGTTCAATTTCCTTGAACTAGTCAAAGATTTTATCAATATAAGAATTTTGACTTAATGCTAATATCCTTTTAAATTTATCTCCATAAATCCTGATATCTAAGAGATGTGTTCTACTTCTCCAAAAATCTTCCATCATCTAAAATGATCAATATGTCTCCACATATAAGACTGATGAAAACCACATTACTCCCACTAAACTTCATGTATCAACATAATTCCTCGAGACATCCAGAAATTTTTTTATGACATGATTGACACACTAATTCTAACTCTTTAGTGCTTACTTAAGACTTTCTCTTAAATTTTCACATTAACTTAGGATTAATTGGATCTATAAACCCTTTGGTTGATATCAAATATTCAAACTCTTCTAGAATCGTATTCAAGAAGGCGGTTATTGAGATCCAATTGCCATCATACAATTATGATGTGCTTTAATCGCTAATTATTTTCGAATGGATCAAAGCATTGCAATTGGTGTAAACATTTTGCCTACCAATTTATCTTTGAAAACATTTTAATGTTCATCCATGCAGATTTCGATCTTAAAAAATCAATTTACACTAAAGAGGTCGTATTTCTTCAAGTGAAATTTACCAGGTCACATTCATGACCATCGTGCATGAAGTCCATTACGAATTGCATGACTCTAAGCCATAGCATGAAGTTGGGACTAGAAACAGTCTCTTATAATTCTTAGGTGAGTCACTTTTTAAAAGTAATACGAATTTATCATTATTAAAGAGTGAAAAAATTCCACCTGACCTCCTAAGTTCCGAGGTTCCGAAGAAACAAGTACTGAACAAACAATGAGGAAACCTTTTCCGGACCATATGCTTAGTTTGTGGCTCTTGAAACATTTTCTTCCACTCTGTCTTATCAAGAAATAATCGTATTTTTATTGAAAGACAGCATCAAACGCTTTGTTCTCGTGGTCAATGTAGGATTATTGAGCACTTGTTTCATTCGGATAACTTATAAATTAGGTACGCTACCTATCCATATCGTATATGAAATAAAATCCGACTGTTTTAAATGTGCTTTGATATGGTGGGAAAAGAAATAGAAGACAAAAATATTAAGATCCCAAGGTTAGTCAAATGGCTCAGTTTGACTTGACAAAGACAAAACCATATCGTATAAGGTTCTGTTTCTCTATTTAACAACGCCTTATCTCATAATGTGTGTTAGAGAAGTTACTCGTGAAAATATTTCACAATACTTTTGGTGAAAATCAAAGTCAATACTTAGATATTTATAGTTACGATTTAGTCGTAAGTCCTTTATCTAATACTTTTAGTGGTTAACTACTTCACATTGGAGGTCTTTGAACTTTTCAAATATTTCTCTTAGCAACTCATTAAGTAGAATCAAACACAATATCTACTTAAATCGTCGGTAAATAAAGTGAAGTAGTCATTACCATCTCTGGTTGTGTTTGTTATTGGACCACACATATTCTTATGTAATGAGGCCAATAACTCACTAGTTCGATTTCCTTTTCAACAAAAAGGGCACGAATCATCTTGCCTTGAATACAAGATTCGCACACACCATAAGATTCAAAATCAAATGTTTTAGATGTGCTACACAATCCAGAATTAAGATTAGATTAGGGTCACCAATTTTGAGTCTTTTTCAATCTATATGACAAGAAATTTCTAGTTTAGGTCAAGAATATAATTACCTTTGATTGGTATGGGATAACCATTGACCAAGTACAGGCATAAAAAGATACAACGCTTGTTCCATTCACAAAAGTGAAACACTTGTGTCGTACACTAAAGTGGATACTATATTCTTTATTTAGAGGTCATGTACATAATAACTTTTATTAAAGTATACCTCTAAATCCAAAACTAGATTGATCACATTTGATAAGTGATATTTTGTACTAATTTATCCCCCGTTTTAGCTCGATTTCCATACGATTTATGCACTTTGTTAAGTGATTAACGAGCTAATATTGCTATTCTAATTGTTTTGCGTGTTTTGACTCGTTTTATAGGAAATGAAGCGGTTTTGCTATATTTTTCTACTTTATGGAGAAAAGGCACTAGGATACGAGTTTTCAAGGAAATGATGATAGCCAGTTCACGATTTGATTACGATTCCACTACATCCTTCCTCAATTGGATTTATCTTGGACATTGGCTTTGAACTTCAAAAGGAAACATCAACCCAAGTCAAAAGAAGATCAGCCCAAGCCCAATTCCGTAATTGCATTGACCAAAACCAAGGCATAGGATTCTGTGCCTAAGACGAAAAGACGGAAGAATCCATCCTGCACACTTACCCGATCGGATTACCATTTACCCGATCGGGTATTTCTGCAAATGAACGTTACTTAGCTCTTCTTCAACCGAGCTTAAATGTGTGATTTAATGCTTTGACTAGGGTATGAATTTGGACGAGGGATAAGCAGCCATGCAGCCCTATAAAAGCCAATGATCATCACACACAATTATCATCCATTATCATCTTTTATCATATCTTATATCTCTTATCATCTTATCATCATACAATAACACATTTCATAGTTTATTTCTTTCTTACAAGTTTTAGAATATAGTTTATTTCTTAGTGTTTCTCTAGTGTTTTCATAGCTTTTGTTATTGGATATTTGTTCTTTACTTTCGTTCTTATATATTCATATTCCAAACTCGGTAATTCTCTATCTTTTACTATGCAATTTTCATCATGAACCTTAAACTAATTAGTATTATTTTCGTATTATTACTATTAGGGAATTAATCTAAAATTAATCTAGTTAAAACCAAAATATTATTTAGCATGTCACATTATAACTTACCTAATCATATAATCATAGAATTCATCACTAGAATCATTATTAATATAATCACCATAATCACTTTAGTATTTATATTTCATAGTTTAATATCCTACATCTTTTTCTTATTAATTTACTTAATCACATGATCACATAAATTAGATATAATATTGTAAGATTAACATTGTGTACATAAAATAAATAGAGTTGTAATATTGAAATGATTTACGAGTTAAATGAATTACAAGAAGAGTAGATACCAATTGAACCATCTAGTTGTTTCTTCCTTTGGTCATGCCAAATTCTATAACTTTGTTTAGTGGCCATAAGCAATTGTTTGTATTAGTCAATTTCTATCTTTATAACGAGAGTTGAGATGGGAATTAGGACTGCCACTAGGGGTTTAGTGACCTAACCATGCTGAGAGGACGTTAGGACCCACTAAAAGGTCGGTACGAATCCGAAAGGAATATACCGCTACAAGGCCTAGACAATCATAGTAATTATAATGTTGGTATCAATTAGACTTTTGAATCGTTTTACATGTATTTCTCTTTCACAATTTCAATTTGATTAGATAGTTTATTTTACCGTTTTAGATAGTTTATTTTATTGTTATCTAGTTATTTTACTTTATCGTCTTTCTACTTCCGGTCTTAGATAGTTTACTTTATTATTATTATCTAGTTTATTAGTTTAGTTAGATAGCCTTTCAATATTGTCATTTAAATATCGCCTTTAGTTTGAATTTAATTGTTGTCATTCGAACAGAGCATTTCCCCGATCGGGTACGTGACAACCCGATCGGGTAAGTAGTCTGTTTTGAGTTTTACATTTTGCACTTTACATATTTGTCATTTACATACCGTCATTTACATACTTGTCATTTTATTTTATGTTAATAGTTTAGACAACCACCTCTAATGACTCGAACTTAAATAAAAATCACTCCATAGCAATTCATAGTTAACACGTACTCCCTGAGGATCGACACCCTACTTCCCTAATTACATTCCTTATGTTGTTAGCCTAAGTGCGGGTAATTATTTTTGTATCGGGACCGCGACATAACCGATCAAATTTTGGCGCCGTTGCCGGGGAGCACGGTTTTGTTTATCTCTGAATTGTTGGTTTTTGTTTATCATTTCTACCATTTTTAGGTGCAACCGTACCTAAATCGTTACTAACTTTCTCTTTTGTGTTTTTCTTGTAGGTTGACAAAAATGGTACTAACAAGGGAAGATCCAAGGTACCGGGTTTTTGAGCTCGCTAGTGGGATCCTAAGGGTCCATATGACTTTGATTGCTCTCATAGAGGGTAACCAATTTAGTGGAAAACCAAACGAAAATCCGTCACACCATCTCCAAACCTTTTGCGAATTATGTCAAACCTTTGTGAGGGAGGGAATCACCCAAAACCAGATTAGAGTAACCCTTTTTCCTTTATCACTAAAGGGAGAAGCTAAATGGTGGTTCACCCGTCGTTTAAAGGAAGCCACAAGACCTATAGAGTGGGAAGAGATTGTCATCGCTTTTCACCGTAGGTTCAGAACCAATTTGTCAAACCTATCAATTAAATCACAAAAAGAAAGTGGGGAAGGTTCACAAACCAATGGGGGAGAGCGAAAGAAGAGTCGAGTGGAAACTTCAAATGATGTTGACACTACAATTTCCTTAGCCTGTCCCGTTCAACCAAATAAAACCACCCCAAAAAGCACTTTATATCACCCAAAAGTTTTCAACCCATTTACCTCATTAACAACACCTTGTGAACTTTGTGGTGGAATAGGGCATGCACCTCAACGATGTGGGAACAAACTCACACCCTTAAACCCTTTTCACCCATAATTTCACCAAACTCAACCCATTAATACATCTCATACAATTCCAAACTCATCCTTTCAAAATGATCAATTTATAGCTAAAGTAGATGTTAAGTTTAGGGAAGTAATCCAATCCCAACATAATATGTACTCATACTTCTTTTCTAGCTTAAACTCACTCAAATCAGCCATTTTATCTCTCCAAAATTGAGTAGAGAAGTTGACCCCATCGAGTTCTAGCCAACACACCCAAGGGAGTGAAGCACCATCGATTGTCACAATTGACATGATTAGTGATAAACCTTGTGATCATCCTCTTGGGAATGAAAAGAGTAAGGAGCCTATCAGGTTACCCCATGAACTTTGCAACAATCCAACACTAGCCAAACCAACCAAAGCCCCTACTCATGAGGAGACATCCCGTCTCGAAGCCTTGATCATGAAATTGATAAAAGCTCAAGGGAGATTAGAAGAAAGAGTTGTTCAAACGACAAAGGCAAATGATGAAGCTTTCTCAAGGTTGGAGGCACGGATTGGCAAAACATCTAGGCAAAAAGAAGCAACCAAGAACTCCAAGGAACCTACCCTTGAAGAAGGGAAGATTATCATTCCTTCCAAACTTAAGGACCCAGGTTGTTTCAACATTTCTTTCACAATGTGTTTTCATAAGGTCAAAGATGCATTGTGTGATTTAGGGGCCGCTATTAGTAGGGCTGAGCAAAAATATACGATACGGTTTTATTATACGTATCCGATACGATATACGGTTTCAATTATACGAATTTCCGTATATCTGATACGAATTTCCGTATATACGATACGGTTTATAAAAAACCGTATCGGATACGTATCGGCAAAATTTGAAACCGGATATACGGTTTCCGATACGGTTCCTATTTTTAATATAAAATATAAAAATAAAATCATAAAACCACTAAACGCCGAGTATATCCGTGACTCAATCTTATACTTTTATACATTTTTAAGTTATTTATTCTTATAATATGTGATACTCTTTTAATTTATTAAGAAAAATTATAAAATCACAAAAAAAATAAAAATAAGACATAAAATTTTACATAATTAAATGAAAAACCAGATACCGGATATACGGTTTCCGGATAT
>JAIUZE010006346.1:0-75768 GCA_022085475.1 Heliosperma pusillum | reverse complement strand
GCCACGTCTGGACGTGTGCATATAATGGCATACAAGATCGATCCTATAGCTGATGCATAAGGAATCTGACTCATGCGCTCGACCTCTTCCGATGTCTTTGGGGCCTGAGCTTTACTCAAATGCATCCCAGAGACCATTGGAAGGTTCCCCTTCTTGGAGTTGGTCATGCTGAACCTCTCAAGAATCTTATCTATATAAGACTCCTGACTGAGGGATAACATCCGTCGGGATCTATCTCTGTAGATACGGATCCCCAAAATTCTTTGTGCTTCACCCAGATCTTTCATCTGGAAATGGTTCTTTAACCAAACTTTTACGAAGTTAAGAGAGGTATGTCATTCCCAATCAAGAGTATGTCATCGAATAAAATATTAGGAAGACAATCTTGCTCCCACTAGAGTTTCTTTATATATAAGCATGGTTCTCGACCGACGAGTAAATGCCCATTTCTATTTTAATCACCTGGTCGAAACGATGATTCCAACTCCGAGAAGCATCCTGAAGTCCATAGAATGGAACGCTTAAGCTTGCATACCTTCTTAGGATTTTTAGGATCAATGAAACCTTCGGGTTGTACCATGTACAACTCCTCCTCCAAATAACCGTTTAAGAAGGCGGTTTTCACATCCATCTGCCAAATTTCATAGTCATGAAAAGCGGCAATAGCTAAGATTATCCGAATGAAACGCAGCATAACTACGGGTGCAAAAATTTCATCATAGTGCAATCCTTGCACTTGAGTGAAACCCTTTGCCACTAGTCGTGCCTTGTAGGTATCTGGTTGTCCTTCTACATAATGCTTTATTTTGTAAAGCCATTTGCACTGAAGAGGCCGAACCTTATCAGGTAAGTCAACCAGATCCCATACGTCATTCTCATACATAGAGTCCATCTCAGATTGCATGGCATCAAGCCATAGCTTAGAGTCGGAACAGGTCATGGCACCTTTATAGGTAGCGGGTTCGTTACTCTCTAGGAGTAAAACGTCATCTCTCTCATTCTCCTCGACCATACCAATGTATCTGTCTGGAGGAATAGAGTGTCTACCCGACCTCCTAGGTTCCAAAGGAATATTAACCGCAGCCGATGATGAAGGAACAGTTTCCTCCATTCGTTGCTCGGTTGTTGGTTCTTGAATCTCTGACAGATCGAAGGTTCCATTACTTGTCCTATTCTCGAGAAACTCTTTCTCTAAGAACGTCGCACTAGCCGCAACAAAAACTCGATGTTCGGTAGGCGAGTAAAAGTAATGACCAAACATCCCTTTTGGATAACCAATAAAGTATGTCTTGACTGATCGTGGGCCGAGCTTATCGCCAGGTCTCCACTTGACATAAGCCTCGCAGCCCCAAACCCGAATAAAGGACAAGTTAAGGACCGTTCCCTTCCATAATTCATATGGAGTCTTGTCTACAGCTTTAGACGGACTTCGGTTAAGTATTAGAGCAGCTGACTGATCAGGCCTGTCGCGAGCCCGATGCAAAGATAAATTACCCAGACTAGGCTAATAACAAATTAATGTAATTAGGGAAGTAGGGGTCGATCCTCAGGGACATGGTATTTCCTATGGATTGTGAATCGTCTCACAATTGAGTTTTATCTAACAATTTCCTGGGTTTTGAGGTTTTGAATTCTAAACTAATAAAGAACATAAATAAGAGCAAAATAAGAGCAAACTAAAATAAAAACAATAAAGCAAATGATGATTTAACAATAATGAAAAGCATCTAGGGAAATAGGTTCACACATGTAGATTGACATATTGATGAAATTGGATTTAGGATATGCAAATAATTCATTGCGCGTTCGTAAGAATGGTGTGTTCATTACAATCATAGATCAGATGGTCTAGCAGGCTTTTATGCGATTTACTAGGTCTTAATCCACTATGTCATGCTTTGTCTATTCAAATCTCGTATATCTACTTTGGAAAAGAATTCCATACTAGTCAATGATTGTGATCAAGAATCGTCAACTATCGTTAAAGTCCAAACATGCATAGACAAAATGTTTTAAAAGCACAATTTCTTTTATCGAATTATCATCTTTTAATCAATCTAACATGGCTACCCTACACCTTAGAAAGGTGACTACTCACTTGATCAAGCTTGTCGCAAGCCCGATGCAAAGATAAATTACCCAGGCTAGGCTAATAACAAATTAATGTAATTAGGGAAGTAGGGGTCGATCCTCAGGGAGATGGTGTTTCCTATGGATTGTGAACCGTCTCACAATTGAGTTTTATCTAATGATTTTCTGGGATTTGAATTGTTGTGATGTCTAAACTATCGAAAGGCATAAATAAGAACAAAATAAAAACAAACTAGAATGAAAACAATAAAGCAATTGATAAATTAACAATAATGAGAAGCATCTAGGGAGATAGGTTCACACATGTAGATTGACATATTAATGAAATTGGATTTAGGACATGCAAATAATTCATTGAGCGTTCGTAAGAATGGTGTGTTCATTACAATCATAGATCAGATGGTCTAGCAGGCTTTTAGTGCGATTTACTAGGTCTTAATCCACTATGTCACGCTTTGTCTATTCAATTCCTGTATATCTACCTTGGAAAAGAATTCCATACTAGTCAATGATTGTGATCAAGAATCGTCAACTATCGTTAAAGTCCAAACATGCATAGACACAATGTTTTAAAAGCACAATTTCCTTTATCCAATTATCATCTTTTAATCAATCTAACATGGCTACCCTACACCCTAGAAAGGTGACTACTCACTCATGATTATGTTGGTATTAACAATGAAAGTTAAGATAAGCATATTTAGTTGAATTTGACAATAATTTAGACTCTCTATGTGGCGATAATAACGACGCTATATGACAATCTAAGAATTGAAACTGCGATTATAACAACGTAAAAAACGAATCTAAATGATACGAATAGAAAGTAACGAACAAATGGAAAGCAATAAAGAATGGTAAACAAAGGATAAATTAAGAATACCTAGGTGACGATCAACGATGAAAGCGATAACAATAATAGAAATCCCTCGCATAGAAATATCGTATCTTGAATTACAACTCTTGAACCCAACAAAGTAGATACAAAGATTGAAATTCTATTTGAACTAAGCTAATGTTTTGAAAGGAAATGGAAAGAAATAAACTAGAAACAAATGATAAAAGAAGAAGAAAATCTAAACTAGGAAGACTAAAGCTAAAAGGAAATATAAGACAAAATTGTGTAAGAAAATGTATATGATGTTGGATATATGGATGTATGATATGAGGGGCTTGGCACACCTATTTATAGTATTAGGGTTTCGTGGAGAAGAGGTCAGGTAATAAATACATAGGGCAAATTTAGGAAGAAGGAGCCGCAATGCACTAAGCAGCAGGAATACCCGATCGGGTAACTTACCCGATCGGGTAAGTTGTCTTCTGGAAGCTCTTGACTAACTCTTCAACTTCCTTCGCTTTGACTTGACTTACAACATCCCCCTTGACTCTACAATCGGGTTTGTTGCTTGGATATGATGTAAAGCGATGAATTCTCCCGTCTAATTGATTGGTCTTCCGACAACTACAAAACCGTCTTTGCTTCTTCTCTCCCTTAAGTTAGTGAACCTTCTCGAAATGCCTTACACACGGTCAAGCTTGCATCTTCAAATCGTCGGGTTCTAGGCAAATGCTCGGAAATATAGAAAAAGGGCGTAGAAACGTCACTTTCCCTACAAAACAAGTTAGAACACAGGAATTCGCCTAGAAGACAATATTAGCTCATAAAATGCCTTAACAAAGCACAAATGACAAACAAAACCGATCTAAAGTGGGGGTTTAAATCATACAAATATTCACTTATCATCACTCATGGTTATGTTTATGTCTAAGATGATATTAACAATGAAAGTTAAGATAGGCATATTTAGTTGATTTTGACAATGATCTAAGACTCTCTATGTGGCGATAATAACGACGCTTTTTGACAATCTAAGAAATGAAACTACGATTATAACAACATGAAAATGAATCTAATGAAATAGAAAATAACAATCAAATGGAAAGTAATAAAGAACAATAAACAAAGGATAAATTAGGAATACCTAGGTGACGATCAACAATGGAAGCGATAACAATAATAGAAATCCCTCGCATAGAAATACCGTACCTTGAATTACAACTCTTGAACCCAACAAAATAGATACAAAGATTGAAATTCTTATTGAACTAAAATAATGTTTTGATATGAAATGGACAGAAATAAACTAAGAACAAAAGACAAAAGTAGAAGATAATCTAAACTAGAAAGACTAAAGCTAAAGAGAAAACTAATAAGAAAAGAGATGTTGTGTAAGAGATTGTTGTATTGGATGGTGTCTTGTGGTGTGAGGCTAGAGCATCTATTTATAGTATTAGGGTTTTGTGGAGAAGAGGTCGGGCATTAAACACATAGGACAAATTTAGGAAGAAGGACCCGTCATGCTCGGATCAACACACATCCCCGATCGGGTACACACTTACCCGATCGGGTAAGTGGTCTTCTGGAAGCTCTTGACTAACGCTTCATCTTCAGTTGCTTGACTCGACTTCCAACATCCCCCTTGACTTCTACAATCGGGTTTGTTTCTTGGATTTGATGCATAGCGATGAATTCTTCCGCCCAATTGATTGATCTTCCGACAACTACGAAACCGTCTTTGCTTCTTCTCTCTCTTAAGTTAGTGAACCTTCTTGAAATGCCTTACACATGGTCAAGCTTTCTTCTTCGAATCGTCGGGTTCTAGGCAAATGCTCGGGAATATAGAAAAAGGGCGTAGAAACATCACATTTCCTACAAAACAAGTTAAAACACAGGAATTCGCCTAGAAGACGGTATTAGCTCATAAAATGGCTTAAAAAAGCACAAATGACATACAAAACCGAGCTAAACTGGGGGTTAAAATCATACAAATATTCACTTATCAAACTCCCCCAAGCTAAACCTTTGCTTGTCCTCAAGCAAATATAACAAACAATACCAGGACAAGGTTGCAAGCATTGGCTACTATACCATCAAGAAACAAATCTCAACGTAAGACTTTGAAAACATAATGAATCATAACCCAAAAGCAACGTGGGCAAGAATGATACATAAACATGGCTGAGATTTACATAACGGCGTAGCGCAAAGAATTTCACTACAGAATTTCGGCTCTTGCATGATCTTTTGACAAATGGACTCTCACGGCACACTCGAACACTCAATGTATGTAAAAAGGTGATTTCTTTATGTGTAAATGTTTTTGAGACACTCACCTATCTACGACTTATGAAAATGTGTCCGCAGTCTAATATGGTAAACAATTCAAAACACAAGTCAAAGATCACAATGCACATAGAAAAGAAGCCGAAAAATAAGAAGAAGGCTTTGGGAAATGGGTGAAAGGTGGACAAATAGTTATGGTCATGTGAAGGTTAGGATGAGCTAGCAACTGACCAATGATAAATGAATACTCAATCCAAACTTTCGGTTAATTTCCAAAAGACGAATAACGAAGCCAGAAGTAACGGATTGGCTTATTACACACGAAACACAAGGGTAAACTCCTTCTATTGATTTGACATTTTGAGGAGATACTCACAACTTCTTCTCTTATTTTTTCTTTTTTTCTTTCCATTTCGATTTTTCTTTTCATCATTTTTTTCTTTTCTTTTCTTTTTCTTTTCCTTTTGAACATAACATCACTTTTTGAACAATTTCGTTCTTCCAAATTCACTTTGACAGATAAGAACAAATCTTCTCAAAAGAGCACCCATACACCATAGTCTAGCTACTAGCTCAAAAGGTAGGCAGTTTTTATGTGTAGCTATTATTTTGTGAAACATTTGTATGAAGGGGCTAATTTTGAGGGGCAATTTAAAGTGAAAAAGGCTTCAAATCTTAGTGAATCATGAATGCAATGCTTATAGAAATGAAATGAGAACCATACTTATGCGTTTTGACATGACACACATCACAAGGAGAACTACACACACCTAGATGAGACTGGGTATGGATGTACCAGTCTAAGGAGGTTCTACCTTACAATATATGTAGTTTGCCAAATGTCAAGATCAAGCGTACTTATCTATAGATTCATTCCATGCCTACTGTGTACAAGACTTCCCCATGTATGCAAAATTCAATGAATATTGAATCATTATCTTTTGAAAGCTCTAAGTTTGGGAAATGTAACATGATAGCATAGTAAACAAGCAAGCAAAGCAAGAAAAGCATTCAATTGTGTTCAAAATCTTCTCTCTAAAATCTTCTCTATCTTATTCAAAATTTGAAAAATATAACTAAAATGCAAAAAGGAAAATGCAATCCCTCCCCCAAGCTAAACATTACATTGTCCTCAATGTGAGCACAAAAGCTAAATATGTAATGAGATGCTTAATGGGAAGAAAGGAAAAATGAAAGAAGAATGAAGCTTACTAGTCAGCGCGGACTCCCCCAAGCTAGTCTTTTGGACTTGACAAGGAAGGTCGTCAGAGATTCTTCAAAAACTCTTTCATCTGCAAAGAAATCTAACAAAACAACGTAAAAGGGAAAAACAAAAAATAAAAATGCAAATAGGGAAAAACACGGGTTGCCTCCCGAGAAGCGCTTATTTAACGTCTTGCTCGACGAATTTTTCTATGAAATCATTGCGTTGGGGATGGACGCTCCGTATAGACAATATCTAAACATCCAATGATAGAATTGCTATAGTAGAGTTTCAGTCTGTGTCCATTAACTTTGAATTTCTCACCACTGCACATATGTGACAGTGACAGTGAATGGTCCAGACCATCGGGATCGAAGTTTTCCCGGAAAAATTTTCAGATGGGAGTTGAAAAGAAGTACTTGGTCACCGACATTAAATTCTTTCTTAATTATCCTCTTGTCGTGCCAACGCTTCGTTTTTTCCTTGTAGATCCTAGAATTCTCGTAAGCTTGTAAACGAAATTCCTCTAGCTCGTTGAGTTGCAAAAGTCTTCTATCAGCGCTAAGCTTAGTGTCTAAGTTGAGTTCTTTGATAACCCAGTAAGCTTTATACTCTAACTCGACAGAAAGATGACAGGCCTTTCCATAAACCAATCGATAGGGAGATGTCCCAATCGGGATTTTGAAAGCTGTGCGATAAGCCCATAAGGTGTCATCGAGCTTATTACTCCAATCAGTTCTAGATCTTGAGACTACTTTCTGAAGAATTGTTTTCAACTCTATATTTGAGACTTCTACTTGACCGCTGGTCTGAGGGTGGTAGGCTAATCCTCGTCTGTGATACACACCATATTTGGAAAGCAAAGTGTCTAACTGCTTTTCTCCAAAATGAGTTCCTCGATCACTAATCACGGCTCTGGGTACACCAAAACGTGGAAAGATGATCTTCTTAAATAGCCGTATCACAGCTCTAGCATCATTAGTGGGAGTGGCAATTGCTTCTACCCACTTAGAAACATAGTCAACAGCGACTAAGATGTAACGATTTCCGTTAGAAGAAGGGAATGGTCCTTGATAGTCAATACCCCAGACATCGAATATTTCAACTTCTAATATGCCATTTTGAGGCATTTCATGTCTCTTGGATATTTGACCCATTCGTTGACAAGCGTCACAAGCCATAACAAAATCTTTTGAATCTTTAAACATCGAGGGCCAGAAAAACCCGGATTGTAAGACTTTGGCTACGGTCTTGGACGGACCATGATGACCACCATAAGCAGATGAGTGACATCCTTCTAAAACTCCTTTAACTTCCCACTGGGGGATACATCGTCTATAAAGACCATCTGAACACTGCTTGAAAAGATAAGGGTCATCCCAAACGAAGAATTTTGCATCATGCAAAAATCGCTTCCTTTGGTTATAAGAAAGGTCAGAAGGTAGTTGTCGACTGACAAGAAAATTGGCCATATCAGCATACCAAGGAGAAGAGTCAGTAATCGCCATTAATGAATCATCAGCAAACGAATCATTAATTGGTGTTGGCAATCCTATTTCAGTTACTCTTATCCTTGAGAGATGGTCAGCGACTACATTTTCTGCTCCTTTCTTATCCCGGATCTCTAGATCAAACTCTTGAAGGAGTAAGATCCATCGGATAAGTCGAGGTTTTGCCTCTTTCTTTGAAAGCAGATATTTCAAAGCAGCATGGTCAGTGTAAACAATGACTTTCGATCCTATAAGGTAAGAACGGAATTTGTCTAAAGCGTAGACAATGGCAAGAAGTTCTTTTTCAGTAGTGGCATAGTTGATTTGGGCAGGATCTAAGGTTTTACTAGCATAGTAAATAGCATGAAGGAACTTTTCCTTTCTTTGCCCTAAAACAACTCCAACGGCATAATCACTCGCATCGCACATAAGTTCAAATGGAAGATTCCAATCAGGTGACTGGATTATAGGTGCGGTGATTAGAGCGCGTTTGATTTTGTTGAATGCCTCAAGGCATTCCTTCGTGAAATTAAAAGGCGCATCCTTAAAAAGGAGCTCAGTCAGGGGCTTGGCTATTTTAGAAAAATCTTTAATAAACCGTCGGTAGAAACCGGCGTGGCCAAGGAAACTCCTGATTCCTTTTACATTAGCAGGTGGTGGCAGTTGTTCAATAACTTGGATCTTAGCTCGATCCACTTCAATACCTCTTTCAGAAATGATGTGTCCTAAAACTACACCTTCGTTCACCATGAAGTGACACTTTTCCCAATTGAGAACAAGGTCGACTTCTTCACAGCGTTGCAATACTTTGGATAGATTTGTCAAACAATTATCAAAGGAAATGCCATAGACGCTAAAGTCGTCCATGAATACTTCCATGATAGTTTCAACAAAATCGGAAAAGATACTAGTCATGCAACGCTGGAAAGTTGCAGGTGCATTACATAGGCCAAATGGCATTCGGCGATAAGCAAAAGTACCATAGGGACAGGTGAAGGTGGTTTTCTCTTGGTCCTCAGGGTGGATAGGAATTTGGAAAAATCCTAAGTAACCATCTAGATAACAGAAATATTTGTGGCAAGCTAACCTCTCTAACATTTGATCAATGAAGGGCAGAGGATAGTGATCTTTTCGAGTTGATTGATTCAACTTTCTGTAGTCAATGCACATACACCATCCCATCACAATCCTTGTAGGGATGAGCTCATTCCTTTCATTCTTGACTACTGTTGTTCCTCCTTTCTTGGGAACAACTTGGACAGGGCTAACCCATTTTGAGTCAGAAATTGCATAGATTATGCCAGCATCTAGTAATTTCATAACTTCAGCTTTAACTACTTCTTGCATGTTGGGATTAAGACGGCGTTGACCTTGAACACAAGGTCTTTGGCCTTCTTCTAAGTTTATTCTATGCATGCAAAAGTCGGGGCTTATGCCTGTGAGGTCTTCAAGTTTATAGCCTATTGCCTTTTTATGTTTTCGCAAGATAGTCAATAGTGAGTTTAACTGATTTTCATCTAGGAGAGCACTCACTATGACTGGGCAATATTCAGACTCATCTAAAAAAGCATATTTTAGATTTGAGGGAAGAGGTTTAAGTTCAGGTTTATGTACTTCTGCCTTGGCAGGAACATCAATTAAGCTTATGAACTCCTCAACTTCTTGAGACGGTATCTCTTTACCAGTCAGGTCCCTTTCCAGCTCACTGATCTCAAAATTGTCATTTTCAGAGATATCCTCTAACAACAAAATTGCTTTTTAAGGATCCTCAATTATTGATGGATACAGAGATTCATCAATGATTGAGTCGACAATGTCAAGGAAACAGCAAGGCTCTTCAAGCATAGGGCTCTTCATTGCACTGTTTAAGTTGTAGGTGACTTTATCATCACCTACTTCTAATGTCAATTTTCCATTCTTGACATCGATTACTGCTCCCGCAGTGTGTAGAAATGGTCTTCCTAATATGATAGGGATTTGCGAATCTTCAGCCATATCTAACACTATGAAATCGACTGGAATAAAAAATCTTCCTACTCTAACAGGTACATCTTCTAAAACTCTCATAGGTTGTTTTAGAGAATGATCTGCCATTTGCAGGGTGATACTCGTGCATTTCAGAACTCCCATATTCAATTTTTCGCAAATGGAATAGGGCATAACGCTTACACTAGCACCTAGATCGCATAAAGCTTTATCAATATTGTAGGTGCCTATAGTGCAAGGTATAGAGAAACTACCAGGATCCTTTAACTTAGGAGGGGACTTATTTTGCAATAACGCACTGCATTCAGCGGTGAATGCGATGATTTCAACATCGTCTAGAGTCCTCTTCTTTGTTAAGATATCCTTCATAAATTTCGTGTAAGAAGGGATTTGAGTGATTAATTTAGTGAAGGGAATCGTTACTTGGAGGTTTTTGACAACTTCCATGAATTTACCGAACTGGGTTTCCTTATGATTTCTCCTCAAACGTTGGGGAAATGGAACTTGAATTTTGATGGGTTCCTTTTCGAGTTCATCCTTCTTTTCATGTTTGTCTTCCGCTTCCTTAGCGGTGGATGGTTGAGAATCTTTTTGGCTTTCTACTTGTGAAGGCTCAACTGTTGGTTCTTTGGGTTGCTGAGGTTTCGTATAAGTGGTACCACTCCTAAGGGTGATAGCATTTGCGGTGTCCCTCGGTTGTTCACCATGAGGTGGGAGTTGGCCTTGTTTTCTTTGGGTAATAGAGGTAGCCAATTGGGCCATTTGAGTTTCAAGCATCTTGATGGCAGCATCTTTAGCTTGATCACTCTTTTGAAATTTAGCAAACATTGAATCCTATTTTTGAACAACTTGCAGAAGCATGGATTCAATTTTGCTCAAGCTTGAGTCATTTGGTTGGCCTTGAATTTGAGGTGGTTGGTGTTGAGGTTGATATGGTTGATTGAAGTTAGGTTGGAATGAAGGTCTCTGGTTTTGAAAACCAGGTGGATTGTAAGGCTTCTGTTGGTGTGGTACGAATGGTTGTTGGATTTGTTGGTGGGGATTTTGAACGTTGGTACTTTTGTAGGACAAAAATGGGTGGTTTTTTGTGTTTTCGTTATAAAAGTTTGAGCAAGCGTTGCCTTGCCTATATCCTTGATAGGCATTGACTTGCTCTATTGAACTTCTACATTCTTGAAAACTATGCCCTCCAATCCCACATGTCTCACATACCACTACGTGGTTAGTGACGTTGATATGTTCCTTGGATTGGGAAGAGCTTCCTACTTGTTGCTGTAGAAGGGCTAATTGGGCTTCCAGGAGTGCTACTTTACTCAAATCATCCTGCTTGGCTTTGAGCGGTATAGCACGCGAGTTTCTATACTGAGAATCGTGAATTGCCATTAACTCGATAGTCGCACTAGCTATCTCTACATCGATTTGATCAAAACGACCATTGTTAGCGGAGTCGAGGATACGACGCGATTCGCCACAACAACCGCTGTAGAATGTGATAGCCAGGAACCATGAATCAAGGCCATGATGAGGGCATTCTCTTTGTAATTCTTTGTACCTTTCCCATGCCTCATAAAGGCTTTCGTCGCCTCTCTGACGGAATCCAGTAATTTAACTTCGTAAGAGTGCGGTTCGTTCTGGTGGGAAGTACTTTTGATAGAAAGCAAGAGCTAGACCATCCCAGTCGACTATTCCTAAGGCAACTCGGTCAAGACTATTGATCCAGAGTTTTGCCTTTCCTCTTAAAGAGAAGGGAAAGAGAAATAGTCACAGAAGTTTTGGATATGAAGGTTGGGATCTTCTGTGGCATTGCCTCCAAATTGGTTTCTTTCTATTAGATTGATGAAGGCAGGTTTGATTTCGAAGTTTTGGGCTGTAATTTGAGGTGTAGCTATACCCTTTGGAAGTGTATCTGCGGTGGGTTTAGAATGGTCGGAAAGTCGAACCATTTTTGCTTGCGAAGATGAAGATGGAATGTTGGTTGAAAGTTGATTGATTTTTTGAAATGGAGATGAAAATGGATCTTCTTCTCCTTCAAGATTAGGTAAGATATCCGAGTATTTCTCACGAATACGATCTAAACTTGAAATATAAGAAGCTTTTGAAATTTCGTTGCATAGCTTTAATTTCCTACGCAAAGTTCTTTCTAGTTCAGGGTCTGAAGGAATAGGGGTCCCTAGTCTAGAAGATCTGGGCATAAGATAGAAAAGCTAAGATGAAAAATCAAGAGAGGTCTAAAGGAATTTGAGTTCATAAAGACTAGATAAAACTAATTATGATTAAAATCACAAGAAAAGGAAAATTAAACCGTGCTCCCCGGCAACGGCGCCAAAATTTGATTAGGCCTGTCGCGAGCCCGATGCAAAGATAAATTACCCAGACTAGGCTAATAACAAATTAATGTAATTAGGGAAGTAGGGGTCGATCCTCAGGGACATGGTATTTCCTATGGATTGTGAATCGTCTCACAATTGAGTTTTATCTAACAATTTCCTGGGTTTTGAGGTTTTGAATTCTAAACTAATAAAGAACATAAATAAAAACAAAATAAAAACAAACTAAAATGAAAACAATAAAGCAAATGATGAATTAACAATAATGAGAAGCATCTAGGGAAGTAGGTTCACACATGTAGATTGACATATTGATGAAATTGGATTTAGGATATGCAAATAATTCATTGCGCGTTCGTAAGAATGGTGTGTTAATTACAATCATAGATCAGATGGTCTAGCAGGCTTTTTATGCGATTTACTAGGTCTTAATCCACTATGTCATGCTTTGTCTATTCAAATCTCGTATATCTACTTTGGAAAAGAATTCCATACTAGTCAATGATTGTGATCAAGAATCGTCAACTATCGTTAAAGTCCAAACATGCATAGACACAATGTTTTAAAAGCACAATTTCTTTTATCCAATTATCATCTTTTAATAAATCTAACATGGCTACCCTACACCCTAGAAAGGTGACTACTCACTCATGATTATGTTTATGACTAAGATGATATTAACAATGAAAGTTAAGATAGGCATATTTAGTTGATTTTGACAATAATTTAGACTCTCTATGTGGCGATAATAACGACGCTATATGTCAATCTAAGAAATGAAACTATGGTTATAACAACATGAAAATGAATCTAATGAAATAGAAAATAACAATCAAATGGAAAGTAATAAAGAACAATTAACAAAGGATAAATTAGTAATACCTAGGTGATGATCAATGATGAAAGTGATAACGATAATAGAAATCCCTCGCATAGAAATACCGTACCTTGAATTAAAACTCTTGAACCCAACAAAGTAGATACAAAGATTGAAATTCTTATTGAACTAAACTAATGTTTTGATATGAAATGGACAGAAATAAACTAAGAACAAAAGACAAAAGAAGAAATGATCTAAACTAGAAAGACTAAAGCTAAAAAGAAAACTAAAGATAATTCTAAAGAAGATATAAGATTAGATTGTGTAAGAGATAGATGTGGGTAGTGTGTTGTGTTGTGAGGCTAGAGCATCTATTTATAGTATTAGGGTTTCGTGGAGAAGAGGTCAGGCATTAAACACATAGGACAAATTTAGGAAGAAAGAGCCGCAATGCTCGGATCAGCACACAACCCCTATTGGGTACACACTCACCCGATCGGGTAAGTGGTCTTCTGGAAGCTCTTGACTAACGTTTAATCTTCCTTTGCTTGACTCGACTTCCAACATCCCCCTTGACTTCTACAATCGGGTATGTTGATAGGATTTGATGTAAAGCGATGAATTCTTCCGCCCAATTGATTGATCTTCCGACAACTACGAAACCGTCTTTGCTTCTTCTCTCTCTTAAGTTAGTGAACCTTCTTGAAATGCCTTACACATTGTACTGTCTTCTTCTTCGACTACAGCGTTTGGTTCTCGCAAATGCCGGTGAAGATACAGAAAAAGGGCGTAGAACACGTCAGCGTTTCCCTACAAAACAAGTTAGAATCACAGGAATTCGCCCTAGAAAAGACTGTATTAACGTCATAAAATGGTCCTTAACATCAAGCACAAATGACATACAAAACCGAGCTAACTTGGGGTTAAAATCATAACAAATTTCACTTTATCAGGATCCGACCCCGTCGGTGATGGTGTTATATAGGACTAACCTGTGACGGAAGAGAGTTATAGTTGATGATACTATAACCTCGCACGTATAAATTTATAGCTTGAAGTTGCTATAACTTCACTAAAGTTGAGTGAAGGTTATATCTGAAGGTACTATAACTTTGCTGAAGTTAAGTGAGGGTTATAGTTGATGATACAGTGTTGTGAGCCAGTGTCCTCTCACAGTTAAGTGCAATAACAAAATAAATCTCATAGGTTTTTCGCCGAGTATACTCTTTGTATTGTAATCAGTTGATTAACTTTATATCAGATAAGGTTGCTCTTTGCTAGATAAGTTTGACGTTCGTCACTATCAGATGGCGGTGATCAAGTGGTCCCTAAAAGTCACACCTAAAGGATGTGATTGAGAGATGTGATTATTTGAGAAAATAATCATATTGATGCCTTATTAAATGACTACAAGGTTAGTCGGTGTTTTTGACTAAAAGGTTAGTCAATGTGATGATGATATAATTATTTAATAACGATTAAATAATGTTAGCTAAGACGAATTAACTGTAATTCGTAAATTGAATATAAAAGGTTATATTTAATTGTTTTATATAATGTAAGCTAATTAAACATAAACCGTTATAATTAAATGGAAAATTATAAATATACGGATATTTATAATTAATGATGTATTATAATGTCGGTCTTTGACTAATGACGATTATAATATATTACATTATATTAGAAGCTAAAATGACCGAAAAAAGTGTCCAGATACACTCGGGTTTTTCCGGTCAATGGGTAGTTATTTGAGGAGACTAAATCTCCTCATATAATACCTAGAGGAGGCGTGGGATTAGAAAGAGAGAAGGAAAAAATTAAAACCTAATTTTCTACACTCTCTTGTGCCTCCATCACACAAATCACAAAACCTAAAATGTTAACAGTAACTTTTAATCATCTTTCTAGCAAAGGAGAAGGGCATATCTCAATCTATCTTGGGTGAGACAATTAGGAGGATATCTATTTTGATATCTGTTCTTAGGCCGATTTTGCTAAGGACCAAAGGTTTAATTCATTTTCTCTATATTTGTATCGTTTTCATATCTATGACTTGCAATTCATATTATATAATTTTGTTATAATCCTAAATTTTAAGGGGATGTAAACAGTTATTTCCCACAAGTGGTATCAGAGCATTTGGCTACAAAATTATATTATATGTTTTTCATTTTTATGAAATATAAATTTGAGAAAAAAAATTGATAAAACCGGGAAAAAAATTTTTAGGGTTACGACTGTTTTTTTTTTTAATGGGGCCGTGTGATTTTTTTTTTAGGGTTTTGTTTTTCCATTGTTGATTTATTGATATTGTTATTTTAAAAGGTTAAAATTCAATATAATAAATTTGTACTTGTTTTAATTTGATAAGGATTAGATTAAAAGAAGATGGAATTGTTTTGATTTTGTTGTTGCTATTGTTTTCGGTCTCATTGTTTTAAATTGATAATTTTTTATAATGATTCAATTTTAATGATGTTCAAAGCGATTGTGATTAAATGAATATAAGGATAATCGATTTAATCATGATTTAGATGTTCATTTTAAAAGGTTAAATTGAATAATCTAGTTTGAATCAATATTTAATAACGATTAAATATTGAATTTTGTACCGATCTAACAATATAGGCAACACCGAAATTTTTTTTTTTGCAATTATGCTGCCGTGTTACTGTTCACTGCTATAAAAAAACAAAAAAAAATTTCTGTTTTTTTTTTCCTGTGCAGCAGGTTTTTGGTTTTATTTTTTTTTTATGTATTTTGTTTTTATGGTTTTTGTTTAAACCGTGAAAAAAAAAAAATTTTTTTTTTGACTGGTTTTGTTCACGATGAACAGTGATCAGTAGAGAGAAAAAAAAAAATTTTGTATGTTTTTTTTTGGCATTATAAAGATAATGTTTGTTTGTTTGTTATTGTGAAAAGGTTCACAATAATGATACCCGATTATTTTAAAAAGGTTTAAAATAAAAAAAAAGGATTATATATGATTAAAGTTGATGTGGGCAATTAAGGAATTGTCACATAATTTTGATCGGTCTTTATGGTGGTTTGGATAATTAATCAACATAATTAATGAATTATGTCTTGTAGAATTAATTTATATAGTTGATGCATTTTATTTTTGTCGAATGAATGAATGAATGAATGGTTTGATTTACGTTTTTACAATTGGTTGAAAAATGTAAATCCTAGTGTGGCCTTAGTTAATCATGTTTTCGTAATGATGGAAACATGGTTTATTTGGATGTAATTTTGAGATCTCGAATCTCCTTTTATTTTTCTTTTAATATTGTTTTGGAATTAGAATGTAAATAGGTTATTTTGTAATTTTTAAATGTAATTTTAAGAAGACTAGAGACGGAGATCGGATGCTCACTCCTGCTACATGGACCAAGATGAGACAAAGTCAAGCTTCTCGGGTCCATAAGGATGGATTCCAAACTTGTATTTACTGTTCATTTTGGTAGTTAGGCCACACTAGGACCGTTGTAATAGTTTACGGTTTTTCCATTTTTTTTGCTTTTCATTCACATGCTTAATAATTGCATCATATTCCGCCTAAACCAAACCACCTAAAATGCATGAAAAATGTTTCATATAGTTTGAATTTTCATCTTAGACATACAGATGTCACTCGTTCATAGGGCCATCACCTTAGTCTAAATCATTCACGAAATGCTAGAATTTGTTCACTTAAAATGAATTAATTTAAGATGATGGGATCTTCCTCTAAAATGAAAATTGAGATTAGTCTTTATAGGAAAAACTTCTATGAACCCCTTCTTCGTCGGAAGTCATAATATGACCCCTTCTACGTTGGGTAAGTAGTGAGTGTTGACCTATTTTACCTCAACATTGTAGTCCGAGTAATATCTCGGGATTATAATGGACTAAAGATAGAATTTACAGAAATTTATCGACCGAGAATTCTAAAGGTAGAATTAGCCAAGAGGTTGGCTTATCAATTTACAGAAATTGAGTCTTGGGATCATTTATATAATTCTTGAGGGAGGTCAATTGTATAAATGCATGAGTCATCGCATTAAACAGTTTTTGCATTAAGACTTAATTTTAAAACGATGAAACTTATCATAATTTTTCTTCTTTTCACAGTTTCTTGAATCCGTTATATAAAGATATAACTGCTAAAATAACAAATGGCTGGACGTACAGACGACCCAATGCCAAGTGCTACACTCGCTCGCGAGTCCTGGCTAAAGATCTTTATGGACAACATGAATCAGTCCACGCGACTGAAGAATGATGGGTCCAACTTTGCGGACTGGGAGGCGGCATTACGGAATGCTGCCATTGCTGACGGTAAGCTCAAGTACTTGACTGAGCCACTACCGACTAACCCAGGCCCCAATGCAGGAGCCAATGCATCACTTGCTTATAGTGATTTCGTAATGGAGGCGGGTGCGATAAAGAACGTACTCATCTTTTCAATGGAATCCAATTTGCAGAGGCGATTCATAGCCCAGGGTGCAAACAAGATTTTCACCACTCTCTCTAACGAGTTCTCGAAAGCTCCGAGGATCGTTAGCTATGAGTATACCTGTCGCTTCTTTGAAGCGAAACTCCAGAAGGGCCAAGCGGTTAGCCCACACATTCTTGCTATGATCGAGAATGTCGAGAAGCTGGAGGCTCTTGGTTGTAAAATCGATGAGAAGATCATTATTGATCGTGTGCTTCATTCACTTCATGATGGTTTTGCCCTTTTCAGGGCAAATTACTATATGAATGATATGAAGAAAAGTCTTCATCAGCTCCACTCACTTCTCGTACAGACCGAGAGTGATCTGAAATTGAGTGGGAGCGTGAAACAGGACGTTTCATGATTAACAACAAGGGTAGGGGTAAGGGCAAGGCTCAAGCTGACCTAGCTGTAGGGAAGCCAAAGTTCAAAAAGCCAGGAAAGGTCAAGAGTGGGCCTGGTGAGACTAGCGGTAGCTCACAAGGCAAGACAAAGAGCAAAGATAACGTGGAGTGCCACCATTGCCACAAGTCTGGGCATTGGAGGCGAAACTGCCCCGTGTATGCTGAAGACGTAAAATCAGGCCGCGTCATTCCTGTTGGTACGTCATCTTTCATTCATATGATTGAGATTAACCATGCAAGTTTCGGAACTTGGGTACTATATACTGGTTGTGGTTCTCATCTGTGTAATCATTTGCAGGGCCTAAGAAGCATCACAACTCTCGCAAAGGGTGATATGGACCTGCGGGTGGGGAATGGAGCTAGAGTTGCTGCCGTTTCAGTGGGAACATATGTAATCCAACTCCCAAGTGGATTTGAGTTATTTATGAATAACTGTTACTATGTACCCAGTTTATCTAAGAACATTATTTCAGTTTCCGTACTTGATAAGGACGACTTTTCGTTTGTAATAAAGGATAATAGCTGTATTTTCTCTTTAAACGAAATGATTTATGGTAAAGCTGTTTCCATAAATGGAATATATGTTTTAGATCAAACCACAGATATAATGCATGTGAGTAATAAGAAAGCAAAGGTTGGTGACAAAGATCAAACCTATCTATGGCATTGCCGTATGGGACACATAAATGAAAAACGCGTGAAAAAGCTCATTGATAATGGGACTATCTCCCCATTTGACTATGAATCTTTTGGCACGTGTGAATCATGTCTCATAGGCAAAATGACTCGAATTTCCTTCAAAGGTGTTGGAATGCGCGCTGCTGACCTATTAGGACTCATACATACTGATGTGTGTGGACCTATGTCAATCAACGCTAGAGATGGCTATAGATATTTTATCACTTTCACGGACGATTTGAGTAGATATGGTTATGTCTACTTAATGAAGCATAAAAGTGAGTCCTTTGACAAGTTCAAGGAATTCCAGAATAAGGTTGAAAACCAGCTGGATAGAAAGATTAAAGCACTACGTTCAGATCGTGGTGGCGAATATCTTTCGAATGAGTTTGATCAACACCTTAAAGACTGTGGTGTAGTACTACAGTTAACTCCACCTGGAACACCACAATTGAATGGTGTGTCCGAACGGAGAAATCGAACATTACTTGATATGGTTCGATCCATGATGAGTCACACGGTTGTGCCTGACTCATTATGGGGATATGCTCTTTTGTCAGCTGCTCTAATACTTAACCGAAGTCCGTCTAAAGCTGTAGACAAGACTCCATATGAATTATGGAAGGGAACGGTCCCTAACTTGTCCTTTATTCGGGTTTGGGGCTGCGAGGCTTATGTCAAATGGAGACCTGACGATAAGCTCGGCCCACGATCGGTCAAGACATACTTTATTGGTTATCCAAAAGGAATGTTTGGTCATTACTTTTATTCGCCTACCGAACAACGTGTTTTTGTTGCGGCTAGTGCGAAGTTTCTAGAGAAAGAATTTCTCGAGAACAAGACGAGTGATAGAACCTTCGATCTGTCGGAGGTTCAAGAGCCAACAACCGAGCAACCAATGGCGGAAACTGTTCCTTCATCATCGGCTGCGGTAAATATTCCTGAGGAACCCAGGAGGTCGGGTAGAGTCTCCATTCCTCCAGACAGATACATTGGTATGGTCGAGGAGAATGGGAGAGATGACGTTTTACTCCTAGAGAGTAACGAACCCTCTACCTATAAAGGTGCCATGACCTGTTCCGACTCTAAGCTATGGCTTGAAGCCATGCAATCCGAGATGGACTCTATGTATGAGAATAACGTATGGGATCTGGTTGACTTACCTGATAAGGTTCGGCCTCTTCAGTGCAAATGGCTTTATAAAATAAAGCATTCTGTAGAAGGACAACCAGATACATACAAGGCACGACTAGTGGCAAAGGGTTTCACTCAAGTGCAAGGATTGCACTATGATGAAATTTTTGCACCCGTAGTTATGCTGCGTTCCATTCGTATAATCTTAGCGATTGCCGCTTTTCATGACTATGAAATTTGGCAAATGGATGTGAAAACCGCCTTCTTAAACGGTTATTTGGAGGAGGAGTTGTACATGGTACAACCCGAAGGTTTCATTGATCCTAAAAATCCTAAGAAGGTATGCAAGCTTAAGCGTTCCATCTATGGACTTAAGCAAGCCTCTCGGAGTTGGAATCATCGTTTCGACCAGGTGATAAAAGAGAATGGATTTACTCGATCGGTCGAGGAACCATGCTTATATATCAAGTCGAGTGGGAGCAAGATTGTCTTCCTAATATTGTATGTTGATGACATACTCTTGATTGGGAATGACATACCTCTCTTAACTTCGGTAAAAGTTTGGTTAAAGAACCATTTCCAGATGAAAGATCTGGGTGAAGCACAAAGAATTTTGGGGATCCGTATCTAGAGAGATAGATCACGACGGATGTTATCCCTCAGTCAGGAGTCTTATATAGATAAGATTCTTGAGAGGTTCAGCATGACCAACTCCAAGAAAGGGAACTTCCAATGGTCTCTGGGATTCATTTGAGTAAAGCTCAGGACCAAATACATCTAGAGGTCGAGCGCATTAGTTCGGATTCCTTATGCATCAGCTATAGGGATCGATCATTTATGCCAGATATGCACACGTCCAGACGTGGCATATGCATTGAGTATGACAAGTCGTTACCAAGGCAATCCAGGTGAAACACACTGGATAGCTGTTAAGAATATCCTTAAGTAACTACGGAGGACTAAGGATTGGGTATTGACTTATGGAGGTGACACTGAGCTATGCGCAACCGGTTACGCAGATGCTAGCTTCCAACCGGATCGAGATGACTCGAAATCTCAGTCTGGATTCGTGTTTACTCTTAATGGCGCTGCGGTCAGCTGGAAAAGCTCCAAACAAAATGTTATAGCAGATTCTACGACGGAGTCCGAGTACTATGCTGCTTCAGAGGCTGCGAAGGAAGCTATATGGATGCGTCAGTTCTTAAAGGGACTAACCGTAGTTCCTAGTTTGGATGACCCGATCACCATCTATTGTGATAATAGTGGTGCCATCTTCCAGGCTAAGGAGCCTAAGTCCAGCAACAAGTCTAGGCATTTACAACAGAAGGCCCACATGATCCGAGATTACGTGGAGCAAAGAGAGATAGTGATAGACAAGATTGCTACGGATGATAACGTTGCAGATCCTCTCACTAAACCGTTAAGATATGATAAGCATGAAGGGCACGTTATTTCCATGGGAATTAAGCGTGTTCCTGAGTTGTATTAGTTGTTTTATATGGATTAGACACCTGTATCTTTTTCATAAAAACTATCTATGAAATCATCGTTTTGTTTTATATTTTTTTTTTCATGTGGGTTGTACTGACAACATTGAACACCACAAAGTGAACTGAATTACATTATATTTTTTTTGGGTCCGTAATTGCCTACATGAGCTGATAACTCTGGCAATTATTTTGTGACGTCGATTGATGGTGGGTTCAACGAGCCATAAGTCAAACTGTTGACTGATCGATCACAGATTCGAGTTATAATGATACTGCGCAGGACATTTTGTGACGACGTTATGGAGTCCTAAATGTGTAAAAACATTAAGTGTCAGGTCATGGATTGGACGTCCATAGTGTTCGTAGAGTCGATTCCTTTGACTATCGACTGTCTCTTGAGATAAAGGCAGTTTTTGGGTGACTTTGGTTTCTTTCTCATGGTCGACCGTAACAGGAGGCTAAGCAGATTTTTACTGGGTCATTTCATACTGTGCTTGTATCTGCAAGATTCGGGTTAAAGAAAATATCCCACCTTTATCAGGATATGCTATTTCTCAGGGCCACTCGAGGAGCTGTAACTGAAATGCATGGCCATGCTCGAATATAGATTCGGTTATCAGTTAAGTTACTCTCTAGTCGGGGAAACCACTCTTGATACTGATCACTTGTAAACTACGACCTTTGTGAATACGGACTTTGCAAATTGGTTTACATTGAGTGGGAGAAATTTATTATGGATATGAGAATCGGTTATCGCACATACCCTTGTACGGACAAGTGGGAGATTGTTGGAGCCAGTGTCCTCCACAGTTAGTGCAATAACATAAATAAATCTCTATAGGTTCACAGGGTATACTTTGTATTGTAATCAGTTGATTAACGTTTATCGATAACGGTTGGCTGCTAGATAAGTTTTGACGTACGTCCATACAGATGGCGGTGATCAACTGATCCCTAAAAGTCACACCTAAAGGATGTGATTGAGAGATGTGATTATTTGAGAAAATAATCATATTGATGCCTTATTACATGACTAAAAGGTTAGTCGGTGTTTTTGACTAAAAGGTTAGTCAATGTGATGATGATATAATTATTTAATAATGATTAAATAAATTTAGCTGAGACGAATTAACTGTAATTCGTAAATTGAATATAAAATGTTATATTTAATTGTTGTATATAATGTAAGCTAATTAAATATAAACCGTTATAATTAATTGGAAAATTATAAATATACGGATATTTATAATTAATGATGGATTATAATGTCGGTCTTTGACTAATGATGATTATAATGGATTACATTATATTAGAAGCTAAAATGACCGGATAAGTGTCCAGATACACTCGGGTTTTTCGGTCAATGGGTAGTTATTTGAGGAGACTAAATCTCCTCATTAAAAACCCTACTAGTGCCGTGAACAAGGGGAGAGGAAGAAAAATTCTAACCTAATTTCTACTCTCTCTCACTTGTGCCTCCATCACACAAAATCACAAAAACCTAAAAGTTAACTGTAACTTTTGAATCGATCTTTCTAGCAAAGGAGAAGGGCATATCTCGATCTATCTTGGGTGAGACAATTAGGAGGATATCTATTTTGATATCTGTTCTTAGGCCGATTTTGCTAAGGACCAAAGGTTTAATTCATTTTCTCTACATTTGGATCGTTTTGATATCTATGACTTGCAATTTCATATTATATAATTTTGTTATAATCCTAAATTTTAAGGGGATGTAAACAGTTATTACCCACAGCTATGGTAAGATGATTGGTCATGGTATGGTGGTTGTTGTTGTTGATGTTGTTGTTGTGTAAAAGGTGGGTTTTGGAAAGGTCCAGCCTCAATTGTGAGGATCTCCCTCTCCTCTCTAACTTGCTCACTCCCCTCACCTTGCTCTATCCTTTGTCTCCTTTGCCTCCTTTGCCGCAAGGGCACTTTCTCTTCCTCCGCCTCACTACTACTCTTCCTCAAACTTTCTTCCCTAGGACAAAAGAAATTCTCTGGTTTTGGCCCCCTAGGTAAAGGATTGTCTAAAAGTCGAGGCATTTTCATGTAGCTTAGGCCATCACTCCCCAACCAAAATCCTCTCAAAGGCTCCAACTAGCTAACTTTGAACATTTGCACATCCTATAGCCCCAAGTGGTTGTACCTTGTTAATCCCTTACAAGAATTGACCTCTTCTTCTTCATCAATCCCCCCTTCATAATGTTGAACCAAAAAGGAAATCATCCCCACAAGGCGGATACTTGCTTTAGTGGATTTTTGGCGGTGCTTAATACAAGCTATCATGAACAAGTCCGCCCAATCCGGTACCCCCACCCCTCCCGGGAGCATAGTCCACAAACACAACCAGATTTTCTCCGGTACCTTAGCGGGCTCTCCCGCGGAGTTAAAAACGGTGGTAAGGAAACGGGTAATGAGTCTAAGCACGGGGTGGGTGATGTTGGAGAGTTTTGCATCCTTAGATGCAATGTCACATCCCGTAATCTTGTTCCACATGTTGTACATTTCCCCCTTGGGGCATTTTATCTCTTCGGGGTTTTTGGTGATTTTGAGGATTTGGCGGATTTCTGAAATTGGGGCATTGTGCCAATTTTGGTGTAGGCAGAAATGTAGGCTTTTTCGTTCCCATCGGGTACGTCCAACTCGGGCAAGGTAGCTAGGAACTCGTACGCGAAACTCTTATAGGTGTAATCCCAAGAGTCCGGTTCGAGATAAGCTTCTAGCCCAACTTTAGCTAGCATATCCCTTGTCAAGTCGAGCATTCCCAATGCACGGAGGGTGTTTGGGGAGAAGAATTTTGTGGTTATAAGGGGTTGTTGTCGGGGTATGGTGAGTTTGTCCCAATTTTTTTAGTGTTGTGCACTCAACCTCTCATAACCCATGAAAACCACCTCAACATCGGTGTCGGGCTCACTCACCGCGACCCTCTTGTTCTTTCCCTTCCCTAACAATTTGGAGATTCTTGGAGCCATTTCCTACAATAATTACAACAATACATTACTACTACTACAACAACAAACAAACACTCAAAACAGTTTTTCACTTAAACAAGCAATTCAACAAACACTTGGTGTGCAACAATCTCAACAACTCAAAAGTTTAGTGTTTGTTGAATTCTTATGCCTTACTCATAAAAATTTTCACCAATCCTAGCTAAACAATCAACAAGAGCAAGAAGAAACTCAAAAGAAGACTAATCAAGCCTAATTTTCGAGTAAAATTGATGAACAAAATGGAAAAAGTTAAGTATTAAGCTATACCTTCTCGATTCCACTAAACTTTAGCTCCTTGATGATTAGAATAAGCAAAGAATCCTTCACAACCCTTTAAAAACCCACTAAAAGCTCCTTAAAATCGAATTTAAAGAAAAATTTTCTAGGTTTTCTAAAGGAAAATGTTCTGAGATTTTGAGTGATTTGAGTTGATTTGGAGGTGTTTGAAAGTAGAATGAAGGTTATACTGAAGAATTTGATTGATTGTGATGAAGTTTTGTGAAGATTTGGTAAAGAAAGGTGACAATTTGAGGGATTGGGGTTGAATTTTTGGGTTTTTTTTTCCGTGAAAGATGAAGATAGGAGTGTTTTGAAGAACTCGTGCTTGTGAGGCTATGAAGGAGCTGATATCAGGTCTCGACGCTGGCAGCGCCCAGGGACACTGGCAGCGTAATCTACTGCCGGATTTCTTCAATTTTGCACTTAGCCAAATTTTGGCTAAGTCTTCCAAACACCACTAGACTTCGATTTTCACTCCAATGACCCTTAATAACCTTAAATATCAAAATTTCACCGAGTCTCGCACTTTTTATCCATGGCACGCATCCCGAGGCGGCCGAAAACTTGCAAAATCTTCACAAAATCGTTAGTAACTTCAAAAATTTGGATTGATGCAAATTCTAATTACTTAAAAACAACTCAAATATTAAAAATTAACAATGAAACTTAAATGAAATATTCACAAGAATAGAATATTTACACGGTTTGTCGTTTATTTAGGGTCGATGGCTCGACTTAGTGGCTCCAAGATTTTTAATCTTCATACACGGGTCTTCAAGTAAGACCTCTTCTTCCCCCTCCCGGTCACATCCCTTGAAATAATGCTTGAGGCGGTGACCATTCACCTTGATTAGTTTTCCGTCCCCGGGCACTTCCACCTCAATTTCTCCATGATTAAACACCTTCTTGACGGTGTAAGGTCCAAACCATCTAGACCTCAACTTACCCGGGAAGTGTTTAAAACGACTTTGGAAAACAAAACCTTGATCCCCTTCTTTGAGAACCCGACGGTTTATCATACCGTCGTGCCATTTCCTTGTTTTCTCCTTGTAAATTGAGGAGTTCTCATATGCATCATGGCGAATTTTCTCAAGTTCTTGCAATTGTAGCTTCCGGTGCATACCGCTCTCATCATGGTTTTGGATAAAGGATTTGATAGCCCAATAGGCTTTGTGCTCAACCTCCACGGGGAGGTGGCAAGCCTTGCCATATATGAGACGGAACGGTGACATGCCTATGGGGGTCTTAAATGCAGTTCTATATGCCCACAAAGCATCGACTAGCCTCTTGCTCCAATCCTTCCTATCCGGATTCACCGTCTTTTCAAGGATCCATTTAATCTCACGGTTGGAGAGCTCGGCTTGGTCGTTTGTTTGTGGGTGATAGGCCGTAGAAATCTTATGGTTCATCCCAAACTTTTTGAGAAGGCTTCCAATAACCTTATTGCAAAAGTGAGTACCTCTATCACTAATTATGGCCCTTGGGAAACCAAAGCGGGAAAATATGTTCTCTTGGATGAAGGTTGCTACCACTCTTGCATCATCGGTGCGGGTGGGAATTGGTTCCACCCATTTGGACACATAATCCACCGCCAAAAGGATGTATAAGTACCCATAAGAGTTAGGAAAAGGGCCCATAAAATCGATTCCCCAAACATCAAAGACCTCACAATAGAGGAGGGGTTGTTGTGGCATCTCGTCCCTTCTTGTCAAGTTCCCAATCCTTTGGCATCGGTCACAAGTCTTCACAAATTTATGAGCATCCTTGAAAAGGCTTGGCCAAAAGAAACCGCATTCAAGCACTTTCCTTGCGGTTCTTTGTGGCCCAAAGTGTCCTCCACATGCATAGTCATGACAATGATGTAGAATGGATGAAATCTCACTCTCGGGCACGCATCTTCTTATAATTTGATCTTGGCAAAATTTCCACAAGTATGGGTCATCCGATATGTAGTACTTTGCATCGGACCTTACCTTGCTCCTTTGATGGAAAGAAAAATGGCTTGGAAACCGCTTTGTTACCAAATAGTTGACCATGGTAGCATACCATGGCTCCTCCACTTGGATAGCATATAGGGACTCATGAGGGAGACCACCTTCAACCTTATCAAGAGGGCATGATGGTCTTCCTTCAAGGTTTAGCCGGCTTAGATGATCCGCCACCACATTCTTCACCCCTTTCTTGTCCTTGATCTCTAGATCGAATTCACTTAGGAGAAGAATACACCTCAACAACCTTGGTTTTGCATCCTTCTTGATATCTTGTGGCAAAGAACATATTTCATTAAATAGAATATCTTGTCGCATTAAATATCTTGTGGCAAACAGTATATCTTGTCGCATTAAATAGAATATACTGTTTTACCCACTCTAGCTCCACCAAAGAGTCCTATTTTGCATCCTTCTTCAACAAACCAAGGTTTTGCATCCTCCTTCACCTCAACAACTCTTCCCGGGTAAGTTGAGGTCTAGATGGTTTGGACCTTACACCGTCAAGAAGGTGTTTAATCATGGAGCAATTGAGGTGGAAGGGCCTGGGGATGGAAAACTAATCAAGGTTAATGGTCACCGCCTCAAGCAGTATATCAAGGGATGCGACCGGGAGGGGGAAGAAGAGGTCTTACTTGAAGACCCCGTGTATGAAGATTAAAAATCTTGGAGCCACTAAGTCGAGCCATCGACTCTAAATAAACGACAAACCGTGTAAATATTCTATTCTTGTGAATATTTCATTTAAGTTTCATTGTTAGTTTTTAATATTTGAGTTGTTTTTAAGTAATTAGAATTTGCATCAATCAAATTTTTTGAAGTTACTAACGATTTTGTGAAGATTTTGCAAGTTTTCGGCCGTCTCGGGATGCGTGCCACAGGTAAAAACTGCGAGACTCGGTGAAATTTTGAAATTGAAGGTTATTAAAGGTCATTAGAGTGAAAATCGAAGTCTAGTGGTGTTTGGAAGACTTAGCCAAAATTTGGCTAAGTGCAAAATTGAAGAAATCCGGCAGTTGATTACGTTGCTAGTGTCCCTGGGCGCTGCCAGCGTCGAGACCTGATATCAGCTCCTTCATAGCCTTACAAGCACATGTTTTTCAAAAGACTCCTATCTTCATCTTTCACGAAAAAAATCCCAAAAATCAACCCCAATCTCTCAAATCTTCACCTTTCTTCACCCTTCACAAAACTTCATCACAATCAATCAAATTCTTCATTCTAACCTTCATTCTACTTTCAAACACCTCCAAATTAACTCAAATCACTCAAAATCTCAGAAATTTTCCTTTAGAAAACCAAGAAAATTCTTCTTTAAATTCGATTTTAAGGAGCTTTTAGTGGGTTTTTAAAGGGTTGTGAATGGTTCTTTGCTTATTCTAATCATCAAGGAGCTAAGTTTTATTGGAATCGGGAAGGTATAGCTTAATACTTAATTTTTTCCGTTTTGTTCATCATTTTTACTCGAAAATTAGGCTTGATTAGTCTTCTTTTGAGTTTCTTCTTGCTCTTGTTGATTGTTTAGCTAGGATTGGTGAAAATGTTTCTGAGTAAGGCATAAGAATTCAACAAACACTAAACTTTTGAGGTGTTGAGATTGTTGCACACCAAGTTGTTGTTGAATTGCTTGTTTGAGTGAAAAACTGTTTTGAGTGTTTGTTTGTTGTTGTAGTAGTATTGTATTGTTGTAATTGTTGCAGGAAATGGCTCCAAAAATCTCCAAATTGTTTGGAAAGGGAAAGAACAAGAGGGCCGCGGTGAGTGAGCCAGACACCGATGTTGAGGTGGCTTTCATGGGTTATGAGAGGTTGAGTGCACAAAACAAACAAATTTAGGACAAACTCACCACACCCCGACAAAAACCCCTTATAACCACAAAATTATTCTCCCCAAACACCCTCCGTGCATTGGGAATGCTCGACTTGACAAGGGATATGCTAGCTAAAGTTGGGCTAGAAGCTTATCTCGAACCGGACTCTTGGGATTACACCTATAAGAGTGTCGCGTACGAGTTTCTAGCTACCTTGTCCGATTTGGACGTGCCCGATGGGAACGAAAAAGCCTACCGTTTCCGCCGACTCGAAAATTGGCACAATGCCCCAATTTCAGAAATCCGCCAAATCTTCTAAATCACCAAAAACCCCGAAGAGGATAAAATGCCCCAAGGGGGAAATGTACAACATGTGGAACAAGATTACGGGATGTGACATTGCATCTAAGGATGCAAAACTCTCCAACATCACCCACCCCGTGCTTAGACTCATTACCCGTTTCCTTACCACCGTTTTTAACTCCGCGGGAGAGCCCGCTAAGGTACCGGAGAAAATCCGGTTGTGTTTGTGGACTATGCTTCCGGGAGGGGTGGGGGTACCAGATTGGGGGGACTTGTTCATGAGAGCTTGTATTAAGCACCGCAAAAAATCCATTAAAGCAAGTATCCACCTTGGGGGGATGATTTCCTTTTTGGTTCAACATTATGAAGGGGGGATTGATGAAGAAGAAGAGGTCAATTCTTGTAAGGGATTAACAAGGTACAACAACTTGGGGCTAGAGGATGTGAACATGTTCAAAGTTAGCAAGTTGGAGCCTTTGAGAGGATTTTGGTTGGGAAGTGATGGCCTAAGCTACATGAAAATGCCACGACCTTTAAACAATCCTTTACCTAAGGGGTTAAAACCGGAGAATTTCTTTGGTCCTAGGGATGAAAGTTTGAGGAAGTGTAGTAGTGAGGCGGAGGAAGAGAAAGTACGGTTGCGGGAAAGGAGGCAAAGGAGAGAGCAAGGTGAGGGGAGTGAGCAAGTTAGAGAGGAGAAGGAGATCCTCACAATTGAGGCGGGATCTTTTCAAAACCCACCTTTTACACAACAACAACAACAACAACATCAACAACAACAACCACCATACCATGACCAATCATCTTACCATAGCCACCAAGACACCGACACCCCAATGTATGAGGCGGAGACTCATGATAGCACCGGAATGGAGCCATGGCAACAACAAATGGCATCATACTTTGCTAGCACAAACGATGTCCTCAAGCACATAAGTGGACGGGTGGACGACTCTTATAGTTGGCAACAAACCCAAGGGGGTAGGCTTGAGTCTTTAGAGGATTGGCACAATGTGGTGGAGGCAAGGGAGAGGTTGAGAGAGGAGGCCGAGAGGGCCCAACAAGCGGAGATGAGGAGGATGGTGGAGCGGCAAGAGGAAGACCGCTTTTGGAGGAAGCAAAAAAACCAAAGGTGGAACGAACAAAATGACATGTGGGTGGCACAAAATGCTTGGAGGGAGCAAGCCACAAACCATTTCCAAGCTAAAAATGAGCGCCACCACACCCACCTTCACGATTCATATGAAGATGCGGTGGCCCAAGAGGATGTGTATGGTTTGGCTAGCTCACTTTTCGGCATGACCATCCAACAAAACCCTGGCTACCCCACTCCTTACACACAAGAGGCCCTTGATGTAGGCCTAGAGAGGAGAAGAATAGTTAGCGAATAAAGAGAGAGGAGGAGAAACCGAGGAGGTGCCTCGGGTTCTTCTCATTTTAACAATTGATGAAGCATCCCACCCTTTCCCCTACAATGAGGATATTGTATAATCTAATAAGTGTGGGGGAGAGGATTGTATATAGTTTGTTTTGTTTTGATGCATTCTTTCGCGTTTATTTTGAAAAAGAAGAAAAAAAAATGAAAATCTCGGCTAGGTGAAAACCCACAAGGGTGGAACCTAGGCAAAAATTGGGAAGGTGGCCGAGGACGGAATGAAAACCCGAAAGGGCGTTTCGGGCAAAATAAAAAATCGAGTTGCGAGCCACCAACGAGAGGAAAGGAAAAGCTAAGGTGAAAACCCGAAAGGGCACTTAGGCAAAATGAGGGATTTTCAAGAAACAAAATCGGAAAAAGAAAAAAAAAATTGAGCAAAATACTTCCGATGAAGAGGATTTTTGGAGGGAAAAGAAGGGAGAAATAAGGAGGAATTTGGAAGGAGGCTAGCTTAGGATTTTTTTATTTTTCTTTGAGTCACACAATATTGGTTCCAAATCGGTGTATTTCTTTTGTGGGTTGCTTGGTTGTGCAATGTGTGTAGTTTGGGGCCAAACAAGTGACCATGCTTTACATTGGTGGAGTGATAAGGGGGCGATATAAGTAGTTGTGAGATTGATAGGAGTTCTTGTCGGTCACTTTGCTTCTACCTTGGGATAAGGTGAGAGTGACCATTACCATCTCGGAGTATAAGGAGGGAGGATGTGTGGATGAGTCGAAGTTGGTGGTGTGTCGAGTCTTGTATTGAGGGAGTTATAAGTAGGAAGTGGTAAGGGAAGAGTGTGTCACAACAACTTTGAGTCATTTTCTTTTCATAGGTGGTTGTGTTTTGAGGGAGATATAAGAAGGTAGTGGTGAGGGAAGAGAGGTCATTACCTTCACATGCTATGTTTGGACTCGTAGTTGTCTTGCTAATCTCGAGTTTTACTTGGGACGAGTAAAAAGTCCAAGTGTGGGGGTATTTGACAACACCAAAATGTGACGTGTTTAGTAGTGTTTATTAGGTCTGTTTAATGTACTTTTTACGGGTCGTTAGCATCGTTTTATGCTAACCTTAGTCCTTTTGGTTATGTTGTTATTTGGTATTTTTAAGTTAAGTTTTAGAGTCAAGCTCGGAAGTCAACTAAAGTCAAAGTCAAACCTGAGACCTGAGACCAAACCCGACAATTGGAGTGGGCTAGGAGCAAATTATCAATGCAAGAAAAGCAAGTCCAAAGGGTCAATGGAAGTCAAGGCAAGACTAGCATTCAAAGGGGTCAACGAAAGTCAAGCCGAGCAACTAAGAGTAAAAAATGGCAGCTTAAAACGCTGCCAGTGTCAGCAGAACGCTGCCAGCGTCCCATAACGGTGCCAGCATCCGTGGGCGCTGCCAGCGTTCTGGCCTGGGACACGTGTTTCTTCATTTTCTGTCTTGTCATTTTGAGGCCCATTTCTCGAAGGCCCTAGGTTTCTGAAGAAAGGGTATAATAGAACCAGATTTTAGAGAGAGAGAGGACATTCCATAACATTCCACAACAAAGCACAAAACACATTTGAATTCTCTCATTTTTGGTTCTTTATTTTGGCTTGTAACTTTGAGTTGAACTTTATTATTTGGGTTGTAATTCTTGATTATGGGTAGCTAATCTTTTATTCTTAGTGTAATTGGAACAAGTTTTCCTCTTTTAGCATTGTAAGACTCTTTGAACCTCTTCTTCTTTAGTTAATACCATTTTCTCATGTTTATTTTCCATTGTTGAATGAATTATTGTTGAGACTAACCATCTTAGCAAGTTGTTTGTTTAATTAGTGCTTTGTCTAGATAATTTTGGTTAATTTGTCTTCATATTGTTGAAGCAACCTTGAAAGATTGCAACTTTGGTTTAAAGTTGGAATCTTTTGAGTGGAATTTGGTTTATTGTGTGGTTAGAACATGGTTATGTGTTTTATTACATGATTCTAGCTGGTTTCTTTGGTTTTGTTCATAAAGCCTGCATCTTTGATTTGGGCTCATGTTTTAGTGGGTGTAAATTGAGTTGTAAAGAGTCATCCTTGGTTGAGTTAATCCTTGTTGACTAATTTCTTAGAAACTTGTATTAGATAACTAGAGAAGAGATGAAAGGAAGAGTTTTTACTTTGCTAATTGTTGGGAACTTGAGAAAAATACACTAAGTTAGTTTCTTTATATTTGAATATTTAAATCTTAAGTACTTGTTGGTTATTTTAGACTTGTTAATCAATTTCTCAAATCAAACTTTCTCCATATGTGTTATCCTACATGTTTTTGTCATTGTTAATATCATAGTTTGTAATTAATTTAAGTTTGTGTCTTAATTAGTGATTAGAGAAATTAGTTAGTAATTAGTTTTTTTAATTGGTTTTTAGTAAGAGTCTAGATTAGTTAATTTAGTTAATCTCGCTTTCTCTTGGGTTCGACCCTATTCTTACCATTTACTACACTTATTTAGATAGTTTGTGTTTGTTTAGGAGATATAAATTGTTATTTGACCATAGCTAATTAGTGGAATTAACGACACGTGAAATAAGCTCGTCAGAGATGTGGTTTTTGCGCTGATGCAGTGTACTATTGTGCATGTTGATGTCGAACCAATTAGGTTATATGATGAATAAATTTGGGGGAAAGTTAGTGTTTGTGGTGTTGTGTTAATCCATGTGTGTGTTGTATGGAGGTAAGAGAGGGATGAGGATCCTCAAATTTAGAGTTGGTGAAAATTTGGGGGATTATGTTAATTTGGGGTTGAGTGATGGATAAAGAGTAATGTGAAGAAAGGTAGTGATTGTAAGTAAATAAGGATAATATGGGTATTTCGCGTAAATCGTCAATACGGTGGTAATTGGGGAATATACTTGAAAGTGTTGGGGATATTGTAAAATTGTAAATATATGGTGGTTAATTGTAAAAATATGCAAATACATGTCGGTTATTTGTAATTTTAGGTAAATTATGAGACAAATATGAAGATAAAACTTCTTATTGGCTAGAGAAGATGTAAATATGGTCCTCCCGGAGGACCCAAGAATTTTTAAAACTATAAATCTACAATGTAAGCACTTGCTACCACTTATGGGTGAGAATCGTTCCGGAATCGGACCAGGTCGGACCTGATATAGTGTCATTTCACCCTCACTTTCCACCCCTTTTCGTCTCTTTTTGCCTGCCTTTAACACTCCCTAAGAGCGTTTCTATGTGTTTTACCCTGTTCTAGTATACTTCTCGATTTAATCGTGTTTTTGTAGGTAAACCGCCACTTTAGGCGATTTTTACCTAATTTTGATCGACAAAGAAGAAGATGGATCACTCGGAGGACCCACGACACACCTTAGGGGGCCCCACATACCCTTGGGAGGCCCTACTCAATGCGCCAAAGCCCTCCATAGTCAAGGCAAGCGAAAGTGGGAAGGAAGCAACGAAGTCAAGCAAGGGAAGAAGGAGAAGGAGCACTTCACGGGCGTGAAAGGTATCTCACGGGCGTGAGATGCCTTTCCAAGAATGAGGAATTTCGAGCAATTCAGCTCACGGCCGTGAAACGTGTTTCACGGTCGTGAAAGAGCTGTCACGGTCGTGACTTAATCGTGAAGAAGGACTTGCTACTGCCACATATCTCACTACCGTGACTTGCAATCTCACGGTCGTGATCCACCTTTCACGGCCGTGAAACACCTTTCACGGTCGTGACCTTGCCAGCCCATGAAGTCTTTCGAAGACCATCTTTCCTCCATTTTGTAAACCTATAAATAGGCCCTCTTGTGAAATTAGAGGGCACGAAACCCTAGATCTAAATTTCTTATAGAATTAGTACTTAATCTTCTATTAATCTTTCATAATTAAGCTTTTTATTTGGTTAATTAGTAATTGAGACTAGGTTTAGTGTTGGAACTTGGTTTGTATTCAAAGATTTGTGACGAAATCGTGGTTACTATATCAAAGTTCTCACCTTTTTCTAATTTGGTATAATTTCTTTATTTAATCTTGCCTTTAATTAAGTTTTCCTTTCAATCCTTGTTATTTATTCATTGTTAATTAGAATATATTTATTGTTGTTGATTCCTTTGTGCAATCCTTAGTTAATATTGAATTTCCTTTGAATATGAGTGAGTAGTAATCTTGCTAAGGTTATGTGGGGGATTATGGGTTCTAGTACGAGGTAATGTGATATTTGTTGGGGTTAATAGTTGATTATTGTCTTGTCTCCATCCTATGCTTATAATATGTTTGATGAAATGCCTATGTGAGTTTGCATGATTCTCTCGCTCGTTTCGAATACAATAAGATCGAAAGTCGTGGTTTTTTATAGAAACGCTAGTTTGGCAAACCGTATCTAGTGACGTGATAGCTAGTTAGAGTCGGTTTGAGGGGGAATTGTAAGATTGAAAGCCTCAATTCACTTTCCTAGACTAGACGACCTTAAACTATTAATCCCGACTTTTTCACTCGACCCATACCACTCATATGAACTCACTCACCCTAGTTTTCTCTCTTATTTGATAAAAATCCAATCTTTCTTGTTTTAGATTTTATTTGTTGTTTTTATTTGCCTTTAATTAATGTTATTTAGTTTAGTCAACAAACACAAACCCTAATTACATTGTGACCTTGCAAGAGACTTAGTAGACTATTAGGTCGATATTATACACCAAACGTCCCTGAGACCGACACTCTTACCACACCGCTTATACCTACATCAAAATGGCGCCGTTGTTGGGGACGGTGTATGTTTAATCTGATTGTTTTTAGTTTGCTTTATTGCCTCTTGTCTTGAGAAACCTATTTTCTCAAGGCATTCTCACCTTTTACATTTAGGTTTCTTGTATGCCCAGGCGAGCTCGCCCAAAGGATCAACCTCCAATCGATCCCGAGATCGAAAGGACCTTTAGGAGACTTCGCAAGATCTTCAGAGTCGTAGATAGAAGTTCTTCTTCGAATCCGACTACTACAATGGAGGAGCCTCTACCTTTGAGTGAAGAAAGGGAAATCCGGGAAAGTAATGAGGTAGAAATTGAGAATCCAAGGGTAGAGAATTGGGAGGGTGTTGTGCCGATCGCAGAATTTGTGAATCCTTTTGGAATCCAAACAACCGAACCACTTCCCATCCAACCACTCAATCCCCCAAGAATGCCTAAATTCTCATCTCACTCTATTCCCACGGAAGATACTCTTCCAAACACCACCCCCGTACCACAAAATTTAACCGGAAATTTTTATTGGCAAAACCGCTTTTATCCAATTGGTGGAGAGGAACCAATTTGGAGGTATGCCAAGTTAAGACCCTCATCTACATATGGAGACGTTTTATGATTATTGTGATGTCGTTTCTCAAACGAGAGTGACTCAAGACCAAATCTGATGGGTCTTATTTCCTTTCTCTCTTATTGGAGCGGCAAAACGATGGTTGAAGAGTCTTGATAAGGTTGCTCTAGGTATTGACTCATGGAAGAAGCTAGCTCTAGCTTTTTATCAAAAGTTCTATCCACTGGAGAAGACAAATATATTGAGAGCTAAGATAACTGGCTTCAAGCAAAGGGATGAAGAGTCACTCTATGAAGCTTGGGACCGATTCAAGGAGATCATTCGATCTTGCCCTCCCCATGGTTTGAGTGAGTGGTTCTTGGTGCAAAATTTTTGGAATGGACTTTATGAAGATGCTAGATGAATCTTGAATATGGGATCAAATGGAAGGTTCACGGAAGTAGATGACGCTCAAACTTGGGCGCGAATAGAGGAGATGTCGGCCCATAACTCACAATTTAGTAGGCCAAGGCAAACTCCTAGGGGAAAGCATGAGGTGAGCTCCATCACCCAAATGGGAGCCGACTTTGGTGCTCAACTTAGCTCTTATATGGAAGCAATGAACCTCAAAATGGACCAACAAACGACTCTATTCCAACAAGCTCAAAGCTCATCTTCTCAACAACCTATGCAATAAGTGAATGCCATGGTGATGGCACCAAGCTTATCTCAAGGGGTGTGTGATTGTTATGGGACATTTGGTCACGATTCTCAAGATTGTAGAGGATCCGCAGAACAAGTCAAAATCAACCACAACCATATATTGCTCCACCTTTGAGAAACAATCAACAAAACTTTCAAAGACCATAATACAGTCAAAATCAACCTTCCAACAATCAAAAGCAACCTTCCTACAATCAACCACACTACAACCAAAATCAATACAACCCACCACCAGAAAATCAACCTCCCATGCAACCACAAGTTGGAGATCCAAACTTAGACATTCAAAAAGCGACCCTCCAATTGAAAAAATAAAACCAAGCCAAATATATCATCATCAATAACATCCTTGCACACAACAAAATGCTCGAAACTCAAGTGACCCAAATAGCCTCGGGGAGTTCTTCTAGGGGAAAAGGCCAATTACCTCCTCAAGGTAACCCACCTAGAAATGAAACTGCCAATGCAATACAATTGAGGTGTGGAAAGAGTTATGAGGGACCAAGAATGCCAATTGAAGATGATAATGGTGAGGGAGACAAAGTGGTAGATGACGAACCAATTGAAAATGAAGTTGTTGAATTGGATAACAAGGAGGAAGAGAGCTCTTCAAGTGAGCAAGTTGTTATTGAAAAGAAGGATGAAGTGGTAACAAAGAGCAAGAAGGTTGAAGAGCCTAATGTGATAAGGCTACCTTTCCCTTCTAGACAAGCAAAAAGAAAGCTAGACAAGCAATGAGGCAAATTCATGGACATTGTCAAGAATTTGGAGGTCTCCATTCCATTAACCGACCTCATCAATCAAATTCCCACATATGCAAAATTCATGAAAGACATCCTTACAAGAAAGAAGTCCTTGAGTGGAGTTGAAACTGTAGCATTAACCGGTGAGTGTAGTGCCTTTTTACAAAGCCCAACCCCTCCAAATTTGAAAGATCCGGGTAGCTTCTCTATCCCATGCACCATAGGCAACATAACAACTGACAAGGCCTTGTGTGACTTTCTTGCTTTAGACTTTATTTGTTGTTTTTATTTGCCTTTAATTATTGTTATTTAGTTTAGTCAACAAACCCAAACCCAAATTACATTGTGACCTTGCAAGAGACTTAGTAGACTATTAGGTCGATATTAGACACCAACCATCCTTGAGACCGACACTCTTACCACACCTCTTATACCTACATCAGGACCAAAGACAGAAAAATATTTAGGTGGATCGAAGACATGACCTAAAATATTTGGTCTTGGCCTAATTAGAACCCGTTTCACCGGTTCGGTCTTGGATTGAAATTTATGATTTTTAATTTTTAATTAAGATGATTTAATCCCACTTAATCAAATTAACTAGTTGATTAATATCTTTAACATAAATAATAACCAATATTATGTATAATATTGTTTTGATGATAAAATATTGGATTATTTTATATTGTTGGGAAAATTAATCACGAAACATCTAAATTTCGGTTTGGATCGAAATTAACCAGTTTGAGACTGTGAAAGTCCATAGACCCTAATTAGACTCCTCTAACTAGTTTACCAAATTACTTGTTAATTTAGTTATTTTAAGATGTATGTAACATGCATGCAAATATAAAGACATTATTATAAAAGGTAGAAATTTCCTTAAATTGGTAGTGGAAATATAAGTACAACAACACCTTGTTGTCTTATGGAATATATACTTAGCTTTAGAATGATCCTCCAAGTATTCAAACTAGAATACCTCCTTCAAGATGCACCAAGAACAAGCCTTCAACCTACTATGAGAAGTATTAACTAGATACTTCAAATACTACCCTTGAATGTATAATATAAGTATTACTAACTATTAGTAATGTTGTGTAAATATTAGATTTGGTACTAACTCTTAATTAGTAAGAATTTTTAGTATTAGGTTCATTTTACACCTGGAACAATAAGCATGAACCTGCTACTAGGGTGTTTTCTAGGTTGGATAGGATTCTGGTTAACAAGGATTGGATGGATATGTATCCTGAAGGGTATGCATATTTCATGAATGAAGGCCTTTTTTATCATAGCCCGTCAATTTGCTATAGAAGGAAGGATTGCTCTATAAGAAAGCATCGTTTCAGATACTTTAATATGTGGGGTCAGGCTCCTGAATTTATCCACCTAGTCCAGAAGGAATGGAGTAAGAACTATAATGGTGTGAAGATGTATAATGTTGTGAAGAAGCTTAGTCACCTTAAACATCCTCTAAAACTTCTTAATAAGACAAGTTTTTCTGATATTGAGAAGGCTGCTGAAAGTGCTAGAGTTGTGCTTGATGAAGTTCAGAATAGAATGCAATGTACACCACATGATATGGATATTAGAAAAGAAGAGAAGGAGGCTGCTACTCGTTATTTCTTTCTTCACAAGGCTCAGCTTAGCTACTTGAGACAGAAGGCTAAGGTGCATTGGCTCAAAGAGGGGGATGAAAATACTGCTTTCTTTCATAGACACATCAAAGCAAGGCAGGTACACAATAAGATTATTGTTATCAGAGACAGTCATGGTACCCTTCACAGTGACCCTACTCATATTGAAGATGCTTTCTTGGAGTATTATAAAGAGTTACATGGTTCCTGTAAGAACACCAACTCAGTACATGTGCCTACTGTTAGAGCTGGTACTGTGGTGTCTGAGAATCATATTCCTATATTGATGAAACCTGTCACTCATGATGAAATTCGAAAATGTTTTTTCTCTATTCCTTCTGGTAAATCTCCTGGTCCATATGGGTTTTCCAGTCAATTCTTCAAAGATTCTTGGAGTATCATTGGCCCTGAGATTTGTGATGCTATCCTTGATTTTTTTAATACTGGTCATATGCTTAAGCAGATTAATGCTACTCTTATAACCTTTATTCCTAAGGTTGACAGGCCTACTTCTGTGCTTGAGTATAGACCTATTGCTTGTTGCAATATGATCTATAAATGTATTGCAAAATTACTTTGCTCTAGGCTTGGGGATGTTCTCCCTGATATCATTAGCCCTAATCAGGGTGGTTTTGTGAAGGGAAGAAATATTGTGGATAATGTTCTTATTTGTCAGGATATAGTGAGGTTATATAATAGGAAATCTGCTTCTCCCAGATGTCTTATTAAAATTGACCTTCGCAAAGCCTATGATACTATTGAATGGGAATTCTTGCTCCAAATGCTTCATGCTCTCAAGTTTCCCAAGTGTTTCATTGACAGAATCATGGTTTGTGTCAAAACTACTTCCTATTCCTTATCTGTTAATGGTAATTCTTTTGGCTTTTTCCCTGGCAAAAGGGGGTTGAGACAAGGTGACCCTCTTTCTCCTTTACTCTTCACTATTTGTATGGAATACTTCTCTCGTATTTTGACTGTGGTTAGTCAACAAGATAATTTCAGATTTCATCCCCTTTGTGGTAGTACCAGGCTGAACCATCTTTTATTTGCTGATGACATGTTACTTTTCTCTAAGGGTAATCTTCCTTCTATTATGTGGCTTTTAAGAGCTTTCTCCACCTTTTCTGCTGCTTCTGGGCTTTGTCTAAACAGAGAAAAGTCTGACATTTATTTCAATGGTATGTCCTTTCATGCTATGGAGGAGATCTTGTTGATTTCAGGTTTCAGGAAGGGCATTCTACCTTTCAGGTACCTGGGAGTCCCTATTTCCTCTAAGAAGATTACTAAGGCTGAAGGTTCTAAGCTAACTGATAAGATCACAACTAGGATAAGATCCTGGGGTACTAGGCACCTTTCTTATGCAGGTAGGCTGGCCTTAGTCAATTCTGTTTTGTCCACTCTCCATTCCTATTGGGCTTCTATCTTTCTGATACCTAATGGGATTTTGAAGAAGATTGATGCCATTTGTAGAAACTTTCTATGGGGAGGTAAGGATTCTTATATGAGAGCCCCTAGTGTGAAGTGGGAGGACTGTTGCTGTCCAAAAGATGAAGGAGGGCTGGGAATTATTGCAAATAAGACCTGGAATCAGGCTCTTCTAGGTAAGTACATTTGGTGGATTGCAAGTAAGAAGGATCACTTATGGGTCAAATGGATTAATCATGTATATATGAAAGATTGCCACTGGTCTAACTACAGCCCCCCTGCTGATTGTAGTTGGTCCTGGAAGAAAATTGCTCATTTGATGGTTTTGTTTAAGTCTGCTTATGCTAATGATCTTTGGCAAGGTACTCCTAAAGAGTACTCTGTTCGTGCTGGTTACCAGTGGATTAGGGGTACTCATCAAAAGATTCCATGGAGATATGTTTGTTGGAATTCCTTGAACATCCCTAAATGGTCTTTCATTTTTTGGGCTGTTCAATTACATAGGTTGCTTACTAATGATAGAATGTTGAGGATGGGTTTTGGACAGGGAAAAGACTGCTACATTTGTGGACTTTATCCTGAAAGTCACTCACATCTTTTCTATCAATGTCAGTTTAGTACAAACTGTATTCATCTTCTTCAAAGACATTTGAATGTCTCTTTTTGTCCGAATGATCCGTGGAAATGGTACAAGAGAGGAGGAAACCGTAGCCAGGTTCAAAGGAAGATAATAGCTGCTTGCCATATTGGACTCACTTATTACATTTGGAGAGTTAGAAACAAAGCAAGAATTGATCACCATGTTAGTCATCCCAAATACGTTGTCAAACAAGTCATAGTTGAAGTGATTAATAGATTTAGAAGTAGAAATACTAGCATTTTTGTCAATAGAGATGCTACTTGGCTAGGGCATATTGCTACTTTTTGAGATGCTTGTATTTCTTTTCTTTGAGCTTATCTTGTAATATTTTGATGTAACATTGTTTTGATATTAATATACTTACCTTTCACCAAAAAAAAAAAAAAAAGAATTTTTAGTATTTTAAGAGAGTTTTTAAAGAGATTTTAGAGAGATGTTTTCATAAAACATCCACATGCACAACTGAATTATGGATGAACAAATTTCACCATAAAACAAGGCCATATCACTACAACAAAAACATGCTATGACAACGGATAAAAACCGTTGTAATATTAAAAAGCGGACGTTGTTAACGCATCCGTTGTTAAAGGTTTTAACAATGGTTAATATTTATTGAAAAAACCGTTGTCAATATGTTTAACAACGGTTAAAAACCGTTGTCGTTACTAGGCATCCGTTGTTAAACCGTGAAAATAATTTTGGTGGGAAAGATACAACAACGCTTGTGTTAGAAGAACCGTTATTGAAAGTATTAATAAAAACGGGTATATTAGAGAAAACCGTTGTTACAATCGTTGTGAATATTGTTAACAACGGTAAAAAAATCGTTGTTATTGTTAAAAGAAACTGTTGTTAAACGTGTGTGTAGTTTTGGTGGGAAATATTATAACAACGCTTAAGTTTTTCAAACCCGTTGTAAATAGAGGTAATAACAACGGATTATACTAAGGAATCCGTTGTGGAAAGTTTTAATAACAACAGATATATCAGAATAAACCGTTGTTAAAAGTATGATTAGTTTTGGTGGAAAATATGTAACAACGCTTTTAATGAATTTTAAAATAACCGTTGTTATTACTTTTATTATTGTTTTTGAAAAAATTTAAATTTGTTCCCCTGCCAGTGAAAATCCTACATAAATCAGCAGCAGCAACATAAACCACTTTCAGCAGCAGCAAAATGATATATATATATAAATCAGCAGCAGCAAAATGATATATACAACCAAAATGATCTCTTTCAGAGCAATTCATACTTACAATTTTCTCTAATGACTTCTACAAATTAAAGTTCCCTATCTGCTTCCAAAATAATCTAAGTTTCATTTATTCTTCCTTACAATAATGTTCAAGGACGTATTTGCCCCACAAGTCCCTTACCTCGTCTATATGGTGCTTTTTGTACTCAGAGATATGTGGCGTGGTGATTGCATACTGCGGATAAAACAAATAAAAGACATCGATCAGTAGGGTAACAACAGTAGGCATACATAGCAACATCATATATAGCAGCAAAGAGATCATCTCTAATGAAAAAAAGTAGTAGCTACATTAAACTACAAACTTTTTCTGGAAGGAGGATATATCTTCGCCTAATAATCTCCAACATGAAACGACAAACGTAGTATCCACATTGTATGCTATCCGGCTGTTTAGGGACCTATTATTACATAAAAAACGAAGAGACGAGAAGACAATTACCAATTAGTTTAATGCGTAATTAAATAAGACAGATGTCATGCACTTAAGGTATTGTATTTGCGCACGTACCCCTGTTATCGTAGTAAAAGTAGGGCCATCATCAGAATCTTCCGCGGGTTGATCGTCGTTAGCTCTTTTTTTCTCAAAGGCCCTTTAAAAAAAAAAAGAGGCAGAAAGTCACATAAATATATATGTGTAGTAGTGAAAATAATAATAATAATTGAAACTTAATATTATGTGCCAAATCTGTATTGTAAACTTACTTAATAATCAACTTCTTAAAGGTGTCGGATGGTTGTTTATGCAAAGAGTCCAACCAAAAGACTTTCTTCTTGGTCGGCATGATCACTGCTAGCACCCAATATCTCCTAGATCGAGATACACATCATTATTAACAAGCACAACATCATAACCAAACATATAAAAATATAATTGTGTTTGGAATCATAATATTAATTATATACTACCCGATTTCATTATAAGGGGCAAGAATGAGCTTTTTGTTTTTCGCCAATTCATGAGGAATATAATCTATACATTCTTCATACGAAATAATCCCGATACGCATAGATAAAATATAAGGGCGCAGGAATCCGTATAGATCAAGTGGACTCTTGGTCTCGGGGATCACAAGCAATTTCAAGAACCTACATGACAGTTTTAATTCCGATATTAAAGACACTATATCTTATTTAGAATATTAAAATATTGCATGATTTAATTTATTAAGAAACTTACTTCATCCAAACATATAGGTGTTGGACATCAATCTCGTCAAGGCCAGCCCAAATGGCTAGAATATCCCATGACAGAACTGCTTGACGTTCCTTCCCTAAAATATCATCCTCGAGCGAAATAATTATTAATTGCTCGCTTGCTATGCGAGCACCAACCTCCTTATAAAGGTCCATCATCGTCATCGTTCATACTTTTTCCATGAAAACGTTCCCAGTATAATTAGTACGGGATAGACTCCTAACATCTTTCAGCTCGGGGAAATGATGCGGTTGTTGGAGCTAGTGTCCTCCACAGTTAGTGTGATAACGTGTATAATTCTCTTACAGGTTCACAGGGTATACTTGTTGGAAATATCAGTATATTTCGTCATTAATTTTACGGATTATAACGAAACTATTGTATATGAATTACGAGTCATATATGAATTGCATAATATAAAATTATAGGAATTTAGAATTAACCTTTTGTCCTAGCAAATTTGGCCTATGAACAATATCGAAATCGATATTCTCCTAATTGTTGCACCCAAGATGCTATGAGATATGCCTTTTCTTTTGTTAGAAAGAATACAAAAATTACTGATACTTTTTGTGTCAAGAATTGAATGATGAATTATGTAGAGAAGAAGAGTTTATATAGACCTCTCCTCCTCTCTCCTTTTACACGTCCAAATAGAAGTCTAGTAGAGGGAGGAGTCTTCCCTCTTTTTCTTCTACTTGTATTAGGAATTGGAGTCAAGATAGAATTCATCCTTCTTTTATTTATTTAATGTATAATATGTGAATGTAATATTATAATATATACGTCAATTATAAACATCGTATATTTATAATTTGCTAATTAAATATAACAGTTTATATTTAATTACGAATTAACATTTAATTCGTTTAAGCTTACATTATTTAATCGTATTAAATAATTACATTACATACATTAATTAGATATAACAGTTTATATTCAATTACGAATTAACATTTAATTCGTCTCAGCTAGTATTATTTAATAGTATTAAATAATCGTATCATCATTACATTGACTAACCTTTTAGTCATATACATCGACTAACCTTTTAGTCATATAAGGCATGAATATGATTATATTTTCATATAATCATATCTCTCAAACACATCCTTTAGGTGTGACTTTTAGGGACCAGTTGATCACCGCCATTTAAAATGACAATAACGTCAAACTTCTAGCAAGCCAACCGTTATCGATAAACGTTAATCAACTGATAAGAATACTAAGTATACCCTGTGAACCTGTAAGAGATTTATACACGTTATCACACTAACCGTGAACACATTAGATTTTTTTTGGTACTGTTCACGGTACTGTTCACGGCCGAGAAAAGAAAAAAAAAAAAGAATTTGGTACTGTTCACAGATCTGTTCGTATCGATGTTTAATAATGATTAGATGTTGATAATATGTACCGATCTTGAAAATATTAGAAACATCAAATTAAATTATATATTTTAAAGAAAAAAAAAAACTGTTTCTTTTTTTAAATTTTTGGTCGATTTTTATTTATTATTCATTATAATGATAATGTTTCGTTTTTTGTTGTGAAGAAGTTCACAATAATTGGATACCCAATTATTTTAAAGAGGTTTAAAATAATATTGTATTAATTCATGTTAATGAATATGAATTAAAATTGGATTATGTATTGTTGGGGTTATTGTGATTAATTAAGGGATTGTCACATAATTTTGATCATTTTAAAAGGTGGTTTGGATAAATTACTCTTCATAATTAAAGAATTATGTCTTGAATGATTAATTTATAGTTGATGCATTTTATCTTCTTGAATGAATGGTTGAATGGTTGAATGGTTTAATTTACGTATTTTTGCAATCGGTTGTAATTTGTATTACCTAGTGTGGCCTTAGTTGATCATATTTTCGTAATGATGGAAACATGATCTTTGATGTAATTTTGAGATCTCGAATCTCCATTTTATTTTTCATTAAATTACGTTTTTAAATTAGAATGTAAATAGGTCTATATTTTGTAATTTATTAAATGTGTTTTGAGAAGACTAAAGATGGAGATCGGATTGCTCACTCCCGCTACATGGACCAAGATGGAACATCAAGACAACCTTCTCTGGTCCAAATGGGTTAGATTCCAAAGTTGTATTTTGTTCATTTTGGTAGATAGGCCACACTAGGACTTTGTAATATTTTTATGTATTTTTCCGTTCTTGTTGTTTTTTCATCACATGATAGTTAGTGCATCATATTCCGCCTAAACCAAACCACCTATTATTAAAATGCATGAAAATTGACTCATATAGTTTGAATGTTAGTTATCATGGACATAAAGATGTCACTCGAATTTAAGTCATCATTTTAGTTTATTCATTCTCGCATGCTAGATATTAGTTCACTTAAAATTGAATTAAAATAAAATTGATGGGATCTTCCTCTAAACCTAAAATTGAGACTAGTCTTTATAGGCCAAACTACTATGAATCCCTTCTTCGTCGGTAGGCATATAGGACCTTACTCTCCATATGACCCCTTCTACGTTGGGTAAGTAGTGTGTGTTAACCTATCTTATCTCAACATTATAGTCCGAAGAGTTCTCGTGATTATGATGGACTAAAGATAGAATTTACAGAAATTTATCGACCAAGAATTCTAAAGGTAGAACTAGCCAAGAGGTTGGCTTATCAATTTACAGATAATTGAGTCTTGGGATCATTTATAAAATTCTTGAGGGAGGTCAATTGTATAAATGCTCGAGTCTTTGCATTAAAACAAATTTTGCACTAGACTTAAATTCTAATCGATGAGTATGCTTATTATGGTTTTTTTTCTTCTTTTTCAGAGTAGAACTCGTTTATATTGATAAATACTGCATATAACAAATGGCTGGAAATACTGATATCCCTATGCCAAGTACCACGCTCGCGCGCGAATCCTGGCTTAAAGCTTTTATGGACCATATGAATCAGTCCACGCGACAGAAGAATGACGGGTCCAACTTTGCGGACTGGGATGCGGCATTACGGAATGCAGCCATTGCTGACGGCAAGCTCCAGTACTTGACTGAGCCAATACCGCCAAACCCAGGCCCCAATGCGAGAGCTAACGAGTCACATGCTTATAATGACTTCGTTATGGAAGCGGGTGCGATAAAGAACGTACTCATTTTTTCAATGGAACCCAATTTGCAAAGACGCTTCATTGCCCAAGGTGCAAATAAGATTTTCACCACGCTCACTAACGAGTTCTCAAAAGCATCGAGAATCGTTACTTATGAGCATACCTGTCGCTTCTTTGAGGCGAAACTCCAGAAGGGCCAACCGGTTAGCCCACACATTCTTGATATGATTGAGAATGTCGAGAAACTGGAGGCATTTGATTGCAAAATCAGTGAGAGCATAGTCATTGACCGTGTGCTTCATTCACTTCATGATAGTTTTGCCCTTTTCAGGGCAAATTACTACATGAATGACATGAAGAAAAGTCTTCATGAGCTACACTCACTTCTCGTACAGATCGAGAAGGATCTGAAATTGAGTGGGAGCATGAAGCAAGATGTTCTCATGATTTCCAAAAAAAACAAAAAGGTAAGGGCAAGGCTCATGGCGACCTAAATGTAGGGAAGCCAAAGATTAAGAAGTCAGGAAAGGGTAAGAGTAGGCCTGGTGAGACTAATAGCTCACAAGGCAAGGCAAAGAGCAAGGACAGTGACAATGAATGCCACCATTGCCACAAGACTGGGCATTGGAGGAGGAACTGTCCAGTGTACCGTGAGGACATAAAAGCAGGCCGCGCCACTCCTGTTGGTATGTCATCTTATATTCATATGATTGAGATTAACCATGCAAGTTTCGGAACTTAGGTACTTGATACTGGTTGTGGTTCTCATCTGTGTAATCATTTGCAGGACCTAACAAATATCACACCTCTCGCAAAGGGTGATTTGGACCTGCGAGTCGGGAATAGAGCAAAAGTTGCTGCAGTCTCAATGGGAACATACGTAATCCAACTCCCGAGTGGATTTGAGTTGTTTTTATATAACTGTTACTATGTACCCAGTTTATCTAAGAACATTATATCTATTTCCGTACTTGATAAAGACGGTTTTTCATTTTCAATAAAAGACAATAGCTGTATTTTCTCTTTGAATGAAATGATTTATGGCAAAGCAGTTTCCATGAATGGCAAAGCAGTTTCCATGAATGGCATTTATATCTTAGATCAAACAACATAAATATTACACGTGAATAATAAGAAAGTAAAGGTTGGTGACAAAGATCAAACTTATCTATGGCACTGTCGTATGGGACACATAAATGAAAAACGTGTAAAGAAGCTCATTGAGAATGGGACTATCTCCCCATTTGATTACGAATCATTTGGCACGTGTGAATCATGTATCATCGGCAAAATGACTCGAATTTCCTTCAAACGTGTTGGAATGCGTGCTAATGACCTATTAGGACTCATACATACTGATGTATGTGGACCTATGTCAATCAACGCAAGAGACGACTATAGATATTTTATCACTTTCACGGATGATTTGAGTAGATTTGGATATGTCTACTTAATGAAGCATAAAAGTGAGTCCTTTGAAAAGTTCAAGGAGTTCCAGAATAAGGTTGAGAACCAACTGGGAAGAAAGGTTAAAGCACTTCGATCAGATCGTGGTGGCGAATATCTTTCAAATGAGTTTGATCAACACCTTAAAGACTGTTGCATAGTATTAGAGTTAACTCCACCTGGAACACTTCAATTAAATGGTGTGTCCAAACGGAGAAATCGAACATTACTTGATATGGTTCGATCCATGATGAGTCACACGGTAGTACCTGATTCATTATGGGGTTTTCTCTTTTGTCAGCTGCTCTAATACTTAACCGAAGTCCGTCTAAAGCTGTAGACAAGACTCCATATGAGATATGGAAGGGAACGGTCCCTAACTTGTCCTTTATTCGGGTTTGGGGCTGCGAGGCTTATGTCAAGTGGAGACACGAGGATAAGCTCGGCCCGCGATCAGTCAAGACATACTATATTGGTTATCCAAAAGGAATGTTTGGTCATTACTTCTATTCGCCTACCGAACATCGAGTTTTTGTTGCGGCTAGTGCGAAGTTCTTAGAGAAAGAGTTTCTCGAGAATAAGTCAAGTAATAGAACCTTCGATCTGTCGGAGATTCAAGAACCAACAACCGAGCAACCAATGGAGGAAGTGGTTCCTTCAACTTCTGCTACGGTTAACATCCCTATGGAACCTAGGAGGTCGGGTAGAGTCTTCATTCCTCCAGACAGATACATTGGTATGGTCGAGGAGAATGAGAGAGATGATGTTTTACTCCTAGAGAGTAACGAACCCGTTACCTATAAAGGTGCTATGACCTGTTCCGACTCTAAGCTATGGCTTAAAGCCATGCAATTCGAGATGGTCTCCATGTATGAGAATGACGTATGGGATCTGGTTGATTTTCTTGATAAGGTACTGTGGGAAATATCGGTATACTTCCCTTTAAATTTTTTGGATTATAATGAAATTATAACTATATGAATTTCTAGTCATAAATGAAATTGCATAATATAAACAAGAGATTAAGAAATAACCTTCGGTCCTAGTAAAAGGCCTAAGAACAAATACCAAAGTAGGTATTCTCCTAATCGTTGCACCCAAAATGGTTCAAGAAATGCCTTCGTCGTGCTAGAACGAACACCCAAAAATTACTTCTAATTTTGTGTGTGTATATTGATGATGAATATGAAGATGAATAAGAGAGTCAAAAATCAGAATTTTTCCTTCACTTTTCACCCTTGTGCCGTCACAATTGGAGTCAAATAGGGTTGATGGAAAAACTTATTTTTCTCCCTATATGTGCCGTGAGATGTAGGAGTAATTAGGGTTTTATTTTTTTCTCCTATTAATCTCACTAGAGCCGTGAGATTCAAGAGGAAAGGATGGATAAATAAAAACCCTAGTTTCCTTATTTATCTCAACCTATATTAGGTAGTTAGCTTATAATTTAATATGTATATTATGTAATATGTATTCTAATTATTACTAGTAATGGACCGTCACATAAACCGAGTAATGCCTGACCAATACACCATAATAATATCGTGTAATACATATCCGCTAACTTAAATATAACCGTTTACATTTAGTTTAGACCAACATTATATACATTGATTAAATATAACATTTTATATTCAATTACCAGCTAACATTATAAAATCGTTATTAAATAATCGTTTCATCATCACATTTGATTAACCTTTTAGTCAAATACATCGACTAACCTTTTAGTCATTTAATAAGGCATAAATATGATTATTTTCTCAAATAATCACATCTCTCAAACACATCCTTTAGGTGTGACTTTTAGGGATCAGTTGATCACCGCCATCTGTATGACAATAACGTCAAACTTATCTAGCAAGCCAACCGTTATCGATAAATGTTAATCAACTGATTATAATACAAAGTATACCCTGTGAACCTTAGCTGTTATCACACTAACTGTGGAGGACACTAGCTCCAACAGGTACGACCTCTTCAGTGCAAATGCCTGATGAGTTTGATCAACACCTTAAAAACTGTGGCATAGTATTACAGTTAACTCCACCTGGAACACCTCAATTGAATGGTGTGTCCGAACAGAGAAATTGAACATTACTTGATATGGTTCGATCCATGATGAGTCACACGGTAGTACATGATTCACTATAGGGTTTTGCTCTTTTGTCAGCTGCTCTAATACTTAACCGAAGTCTGTCTAAAGCTGTAGACAAGACTCCATATGAGATATGGAAGGGAACGGTCCCTAACTTGTCATTTTTTCGGGTTTGGGGCTACATGAGAATGATGTATGAGAATGACGTATGAGATCTGGTTGATTTGCCTTCTTAAACGGTTATTTGGAGGAGGAATTGTACATGGTACAACCCGAAGGTTTCATTGATCCTAAAAATCCTAAGAAAGTTTGCAAGCTTAAGCGTTCCATTTATGGACTTAAGCAAGCTTCTCGGAGTTGGAATCATCGTTTCGACCAGGTGATAAAAGAGAATGGTTTCACTCGATCGGTCGAGGAACCATGCTTGTATGTCAAGTCGAGTGGGAGTAAGGTTGTCTTCTTAATATTGTATGTCGATGACATACTATTGATTGGGAATGACATCCCTCTCTTATCTTCGGTAAAAGTATGGTTAAAGAACCATTTCCAGATGAAAGATCTGGGTGAGGCAAAACGCATATTGGGGATCCTTATCTATAGCGATAGATCAAGACGGATGTTATCACTCAGTCAGGAGTCTTATATAGATAAGATTCTTGAAAGGTTCAGCATGACCAACTCCAAGAATGGGAACCTTCCAATGATTTCTGGGATGCATTTGAGTAAAGCGCAGGCACCCAAGACATCGAAAGAGGTCGAGCGCATGAGTCGTGTTCCTTATGCATCAGCTATAAGATCGATCATGTATGCCATGATAGGTACACGTCCGGACGTGGCATATGCATTGAGTATGACGAGTTGGTACCAAGGCAATCCAGGTGAAACACACTGGATGGCTGTAAAAAACATCCTTAAGTACTTACGAAGGACTAAGGATTGGGTATTAACTTATGGAGGAGACACTGAGCTATGCGCAATCGATTACGCAGATGCTAGCTTCCAAACAGATCGAGATGACTCGAAATCTCAGTCTAGATTCGTCTTTACTCTTAATGGCGCTGCGGTCAGTTGGAAAAGCTCCAAACAGAGTGTTATATCAGATTCTACAACTGAGTCCGAGTACTATGCCACTTCAGAAGCTGCAAAGAAAGCTATATGGATGCGTCGGTTCTTACAAGGACTAACTGTAGTTCCTAGTTCGAGTGACCCTATCACCATCTATTGTGATAATAGAGGTGCCATCTTCCAGGCTAAGGAGCCTAAGTCCAGCAACAAGTCTAGACATGTACTTCGGAAGGCTCACGTGATCCGAGATTACGTGGAGCAAAAGGAGATAGTGATCGACAAGATTGCTTCGGATGACAACATCGCGGACCCTCTCACTAAACCGTTAAAATATGATAAGCATGAAGGGCACGTTATTTCCATGGGAATTAAACGTGTTCCGGAGTTGTAGTAGCTGTTTTATGTGGATTAGATAAATGTATCTTTTTCATGCACTATTTATAACATCATCGTATTGTTTCATATTTTGTTTTTCATGTGGATTATACGACAACATTGAACGCCACAAAGTGAACTGAATTACATTATAATTGTTTTGGTCCGTAATCGCCTACATGAGTTGATAACTCTGGCAATTATACTGTGAAGTTGATTGATGGTGGGTTCAACGAGCCATAAGTCAAACGGTTGACTGATCGATCACAGATACGAGTTATAAGGATACCTCGTAGGACATTGTGACAATGTTATGGAGTCCTAAATGTTTCAGAACATTTGGTGCCAGGTCGTGGATAGGACGTCCATAGTGTTCCTAAGAGTCGATTCTTTTTACTATCGACTGTCTCTTGAGATTATGGCAGTTTTTGGGTGACTTTGGTTTCTTTCTCATGGTCGACCGTAACAGGAGGCTAAGTAGATTTTTACTGGGTCATTTCATACTGTGCTTGGATCTGCAGGATTCGAGTTGAGGAAAATATCCAACCTTTATCAGGTTTTGTTATTTCTCAACGCCACTCGAGGAGTTGTAACTGAAATGCATGGCCATGCTCGAATAATGTTTGTTTATCAGTTAAGTTACTCTCTAGTCGGGAAAACCACTCTTGATACTGATCACTTGTAAAATACGACCTTTGTGAATACGGACTTTGCAAATTGTTTTACATTGAGTGGGAGAAATTTTGGATATGAGAATCGGTTATCGCACATCCACTTGTAAGGACAAGTGGGAGATTGTTGGAGCTAGTGTCCTCCACAGTTAGTGTGATAACGTGTATAAATCTCTTACAGGTTCACAGGGTATACTTAGTATTCTTATCAGTTGATTAACGTTTATCGATAACGGTTGGCTTGCTAGAAGTTTGACGTTATTGTCATTTTAAATGGCGGTGATCAACTGGTCCCTAAAAGTCACACCTAAAGGATGTGTTTGAGAGATATGATTATATGAAAAATATAATCATATTGATGCCTTATATGACTAAAAGGTTAGTCGATGTATATGACTAAAAGGTTAGTCAATGTAATGATGATACGATCATTTAATACGATTAAATAATACTAGCTGAGACGAATTAAATGTTAATTCGTAATTGAATATAAACTGTTATATCTAATTAATGTATGTAATGTAATTATTTAATACGATTAAATAATGTAAGCTTAAACGAATTAAATGTTAATTCGTAATTAAATATAAACTGTTATATTTAATTAGCAAATTATAAATATACGATGTTTATAATTGACGTATATATTATAATATTACATTCACATATTATACATTAACTAAATAAAAGAAGGTAGAATCCTATCTTGACTCCAATTCCTAATACAAGGAGAAGAAAAAGAGGGAATACTCCTCGCTCTACTAGACTTCTATTTGGACGTGTAAAAGGAGAGAGGAGGAGAGGTCTATATAAACTCTTCTTCTCTACATAATTCATCATTCAATTCTTGACACAAAAATCATCAGTAATTTTTGTATTCTTTCTAGCAAAAGAAAAGGCATATCTCAGAGCATCTTGGGTGCAACAATTAGGAGAATATGGATTTCGATATTGTTCATAGGCCAAATTTGCTAGGACCAAAGGTTAATTCTAAATTCTTATAATTTTATATTATGCAATTCATTTATGACTCATAATTCATATACTATAGTTTCGTTATAATCCGTAAAATTAATGACGAAATATACCGATATTTCCAACAATACTTAGTGTTCTTATCAGTTGATTAACGTTTATCGATAACGGTTGGCTTGCTAGAAGTTTGACGTTATTGTCATTTCAATGGCGGTGATCAACTGGTCCCTAAAAGTCACACCTAAAGGATGTGTTTGAGAGATATGATTATATGACAAATATAATCATATTGATGCCTTATATGACTAAAAGGTTAGTCGATGTGTATGACTAAAAGGTTAGTCAATGTAATGATGATACGATTATTTAATACGATTAAATAATACTAGCTGAGACGAATTAAATGTTAATTCGTAATTGAATATAAACTGTTATATCTAATTAATGTATATAATGTAATTATTTAATACGATTAAATAATGTAAGCTTAAACGAATTAAAATGTTAATTCGTAATTAAATATAAAATGTTATATTTAATTAGCAAATTATAAATATACGATATTTATAATTGACGTATATATTATACGATATCTCAGAGCATCTTGGGTGCAACAATTAGGAGAATATCGATTTCGATATTTGTTCTTAGGCCATATTGCTAGGACCAAAAGGTTGATTCTAATCTTTATGCTTTTCGTTTATGATTCGTATTTCATATATTATAATTTCGTTATAATCCTTAAATTTCATGTATAAAATATACCGATATTTCCCACAAGTGGTATCAGAGCCAAGGCTATGAAATTATTTTATATGATTTTTCATGAATGATGAAAAAAAAAAAAATTTCGGTCCAAAATTTTTTTAGTCGGCTGATTTTTTTTCGGCTGGTTTCGGCTGGTTTTTTTCTTTGATTTTGATTCTTGTTTTCATTTTGATTTATTGATATTGTTGTTTTAAATTGTTAAGATGACAATATGATAAATTTGTAGATGTTTTAATTTAATAAGGATTTAATTAGAATGTAAATGGAAATTGTTTTGAATGTTTATGAACATTTGTTTTGCTATATATTTTCGGTATACATGATGTTAAATTGTTGTTTTACATCATGATTCATTTATTTTAATGATGTTCAAATCAATTATGATTAGTCAAATATTAAGATAATCGATTTAATCATGATTTAGATATTCAGTTTAATTTGTTAAATTGAATCATCTAGTTTGAATCAATGTTTAATAATGATTGAATGTTGATACTTGTACTGATCTTGAAATATTAGCAACATCAAATTAAATAAATAAAAAAAAAAATAAAAGCCGTGGCTGCTGTTTTAATAAAAAAAAAAAAAAAAATTTCTGATTTTTGTTTTTCTTTTAAGTTGGCCGAATTTTTTGATTTATGCATTATATTGATAATGTATAATTGTTGTTGTGAAAAAGTTCACAACTTTTGGATACCAAATTATTTTAAAAAGTTTTAAAATAATGTTGGATTAATTCATATTATACGATAATATGAATAAAAATTGGATTATGCTTGATTGGAATTATTGTGAGTAATTAAGGAATTGTCACATAATTTTGATCATTTAAAATAGGTGATTTGGATAAATTACTCTACATAATTAAGGAATTATGTCTTGAATGATCAATTTATTGTTGATGCATTTTATTTTGTTGAATGATTTGTTGAATGGTTTAATTTACGTATTTTTGCAATTGGTTGTAATTTGTATTACCTAGTGTGGCCTTAGTTGATTATGTTTTCGTAATGATGGAAACATGATCTTGATGTAATTTTTAGATCTCGAATCTCCTTTTATTTCCTTTGAAGTTATGTTTTTCAAATAAGAATGTAAATAGGTTTATATTTGTAATTTATTAAATGTAATTTGAGAAGACTAAAGATGGAGATCAGATTGCTCACTCCCGCTACATGGACCAAGATGGAACATCAAGACAAGCTTTTCGGGTCCAATTTGGATGGATTCCAAAGTTGTATTTTGTTCATTTTGGTAGATAGGCCACACTAGGACTTTTTAATTTTACGTATTTTTCGTTCTTGTTGCTTTCCATCACATGATAGTTAGTGCATCATATTCCGCCTAAACCAAACCACCTACTATTGAAAATGCATGAAAATTGACTCATATAGTTTGGATGTTAGTTATCATGGACAGAAAGATGTCACAAGAATTTTAAGCCATCATCTTAGTTTATTCATTTTCGCATGCTAGATATTCGTTCACTTAAAATGAATTAAAATAAAGTTGATGGGATCTTCCTCTAAAACCTAAAATTGAGACTAGTCTTTATAGGCCAAACTACTATGAATCCCTTCTTCGTCGGTAGGCATATATGACCTTACTCTCCATATGACCCCTTCTACGTTGGGTAAGTAGTGTGTGTTGACTTATTTTACCTCAACATCATAATCCGAAGAGTTTCTCGTGATTACGAAGGACTAAAGATAAAATGTTATCGACCAAGAATTCTAAAGGTAGAATTAGCCAAAAGGTTGGTTTATCAATTTACAGATAATTGAGTCTTGGGATCATTTATATTATTCTTTAGGGAGGTCAATTGTATAAATGCTTGAGTCTTCGCATTAAACGAGTTTTTGCAATAGACTTAATTCATATCGATGAGAATGCTTATTGTTATATTTTTCTTCTTTTTCGCAGTGTAGAATTCGTCTTATATTGATAATACTGCTATAACAAATGGCTGGCCATAATAATGTCCCTATGCCAAGTGCCACACTTGCACGCGAGTCATGGCTTAAAAATTTCATGGATCACATGAATCAGTCCACGCGACTGAAGAATGACGGGTCCAACTTTGCGGACTGGGAGGCGGCACTACGGAATGCAGCCATTGCTGACGGCAAGCTTCAGTACTTGACTGAGACAATACCGCCAAACCCAGGCCCCAATGCGAGAGCTAACAAGTCACTTGCTTATAGTGACTTCGTTATGGAAGCGGGTGTGGGAAATATCGGTATACTTCTCTTTAAATAATTCGGATTATAATGAAATTATAACTATATGAATTTCTAGTCATAAATGAAATAGCATAATATAAAACATAAGATTAAGAAATAACCTTCGGTCCTAGTAAAAGGCCTAAAAACAAATACCAAAGTAGGTATTCTCCTAATCGTTGCACCCAAGATGGTTCAAGAAATGCCTTCGTCGTGCTAGAACGAATACCCAAAAATTACTTCTTATTTTGTGTGTATATTGATGATGAATATGAAGATGAATAAGAGAGTTAAAAATCAGAATTTTTCTCCTCTTTTTCACCCTTGTGTGCCGTGAGATTGGGGTTCAATTAGGGTTTTTAGAAAAACAAATTTTTCTCCTTTTATTACTACCTCAAACCGTGAGATTGGGAGGAAAGAATAAAAATCCCTAGTTTCCTTATTCCTCTCAACCTATATAAGGTAGTTCTCATCTCTTTTAATATGTACATCATGTAATATGTATGCTAATTATTACTAGTAATGGACCGTCACATAAACCGAGTAATGCCGGACCAATACACTATAATAATATCGTGTAATACAAATCCGCCAACTTAAATATAACAGTTTACATTTAGTTTAGACCAAAATTATATACATTGATTAAATATAACATTTTATATTCAATTACCAGCTAACATTATTTAATCGTTATTAAATAATCGTATCATCATCACATTGACTAACCTTTTAGTCAAATACATCGACTAACCTTTTAGTCATTTAATAAGGCATCAATATGATTATTTTCTCAAATAATCACATCTCTCAAACACATCCTTTAGGTGTGACTTTTAGGGACCCGTTGATCACCGCCATCTATATGACAATAACGTCAAACTTATCTAGCAAGCCAACCGTTATCGATAAACGTTAATCAACTGATTAAAATACAAAGTATACCATGTGAACCTTAGCTGTTATCACACTAACTGTGGAGGACACTAGCTCCAACAATCTCCCACTTGTCCTTACAAGTGTATGTGCGATAACCGATTCTCATATTGACGCGGGGATTTTTGTCGCCCTCCCCCGGTCAAAACAAATTTATAAACTCAACTACTACTGTAGTAGCGGTAGTCGAGGTCGATCCACAGAGAGGTCAAGGATTGAGTACAAGTTCGTCTTAAATTAAAAGCTAGCTACGCAAATCAAAAAGTGGTAAAAATTAAGCTATAAACTAATAAAAAAACTAAACAAGTAATATAATAGAAATAACGGATTAAATAATAAAGAAAGGTCTAGGGTCCGATTTTCTCCACTAACATGCCTTATTTACTCTCATGAATCCCGTCAACAAGTCATTAGGTTGTTGCTTAGGGGAAAACGCCTCTAAGTCGCCTAACACCTCCCTCCCGGGTTCGCGTTAGGACGGTAGTTAACCCGATCACCTCCCTCCCGGGTTCGTGACTCGGAATCCCCTATCCTAGGCCAAGGTCCACTAAAATGGGCCCATTCTCATGTACCCAACAAAGGCTAAGGTCAAAACAAACCCGTTATCTTCCCGGTCATTCCAATCCTTTTCCCAAAGGTAAAGTTCAAACCGACAATTAAAGGCACCCTCCTTAGGTTCTCCCTCCCGGGTTCAACCTAAGTCGACAACTAGTTTAAATGAGGTGAGTCGGCTCCCAACCTAATCAACTCCCGTTGATGGTCAAGGGTCAAGAGTCAACAACAATCCCAAATAAGCATAAACAAGTCAAATCCTTTAATTAACCCAATTAACTACCCAACAACTTATTAATTATGAGATTCAATCAAATAAACTTGGCATGTTACGGATTAATCGAATCCTAGCGAGACAACTACTCACTAAGCATAACTAGTCTAACATAAAACACAATAATAATTATTCTAAACATAAGACTAAACATGAAAAGGTATAAACATTTAAACTTTAAACTAATCTATTACTAAACTAGAAGAACAAACGACAATAAATGAAAAATAACAATAACAAAGAGAGATAAAAAATTAAATACCAAACTTTGAATTAGAATGATATAAATATGGTAGAGTTAGTCTTCCAAGCCCAAAAGATTGAATCTTGGAGTGAATTAATCTACTCCTAAACTAAATGAATGGAGAGTTTTGAGAGAGAGACCACCCTAATGCTAGAACAAAACTGAAAAATGGTGGCTCCCCTAATTTTTGGGGTTTTCCATCTATTTATATAAAGAGTAACTAATGGCAATGTTGTAATTTTGGGTTCATCAAATAAGACAAAAGACAAATTGATTTTTGTGAACCAGCAAAAGAACAACACCTCCACACCAAAAAAGGACAAACCAAGCCCCACTTGAAATTTCTTCACGTGACCAACCAAACAATGGTCAAAATAAGACCAAAATCTCAACCTTCAAGCCATTCACTAGAGATAGCACGGTTCACTTTGTTCCGCACGGTCGAAGTCGCACGGTTACTACCTCCCTGTTTTGGTTTCGCACGGCCACTTGAAGTTCACACGGTGCTCGGTGTTCGAGTCCCATTGTTTGATTTTCGAGGCGGGTCTACCTTGAACTCGACTACAATCCCTTCCTTGTTCATTTTTGCCTTCACTTCGGTTTATACGAGTTTGAATGAGCAAGTATTTGAGCTCAGTGGTGGCCTGAGTTTGGGACGAAGTGGAGTAAGCTTCGGGTCAGTGCGTCCTTGGTCAGACCGTGGCTGTTGCGCTGCTGGCGACAGGTCAGAGGTGAGGCGGAGTTGTGGGTCGTCGTTGAGATGCGGGCAGCCATGGAGGTTCCTTTGAGGAGCTCCGATGTCGGGTTTTCGGGTTCTAAACGAAGGAGATGGATGTGATTTGAATAGTGTCGAAGGTGGGCATCATGTGAATATGGGGTTAATTTGATGTTGAATTTTTGGTGAATTGGATTGATAATGGGGATTTAATGGGACTTTGACATTGTTAATGAAAAATGATGAAAGGTAATTTGGAGTTGCAGCAAGACAAAGGGAGACATGCCCATGAGTTCAAAATGTTGGTTTAACATGAATTTGGGCCACTCTTGTCAATTTCATCCATTTGACTTCGTCTCAACCCGTCTCATCACTCGGACTCTACTCAATTCGGTACCTACAAAACGAAATAACCAAAGCAGTACCAAATTTTGGAAAATAATATATATTGACACAAATTAATATAAAACTACTACTATTTCATTTTATTACGATATGAACGAATAATAGAAAAGTCGAGTCACTAATTAGACTAAATAAGAGATAAAATGTAGGGTAAAATCGAGTAAAATATTGCGTTATCAAATCTCTCCACACTTATCTCTTACTCGTCCTCGAGTAAGCACGTGACTAAGTCTAACGAAGTGGCATATAAATATATTAACCAACAAAAAGCGATTCCAAAAATGTAAATCAACCAACAATTAAAGCAAACAATTAATCATTTGGCCAATTCATTTCAAAACTTACTACTTCGTTAATCAAAGTAGTGACCCTTGACCTTTTTCAAAGTCGGAGGGAGCAAACCCCTATTCAAAAGTCAAGGTTCTAATAGCCAACTTATTATGTTATAGGATAACACTGAAACACTTCTTAAATTGCATAGTCCCATTGTACAGCTTTTAAATTCCTTCCAAATTAGGCTAGAGGTGCAAAATGGAGACGGAGTGAAAGACTCTCATGACGATATCTCCCATAGAAGTTTATGTTTCGCCCCCCAAAAGAAAGAGAGGCAAGGATCATCCTACTCTAACTAGGCGACAAGGGCAAGAAATTTTATTTGTAATTGAATAAGATAAGTAAACGATAGTTGAAACATTTTTTTTCTTTTCTTTCACCACTTTTTTTTTGGATTTTCTTTTCTTTTCTCCTTTTTCCCTTTTTTTTTATAGAAATATCGATATTCTTTTCTTTTCCTTTTTTCTTTTTTTTCTGACACAAGGAGAATCTCATTCGGAAATATAACTTGAAACTCAAAAGTTGACATTCTTGAGAATCATATTTTATTGACATAAGAGATTATAAACAACTCTTTCTTTCTTTTTTTTTCTTTTTTGGATTTTTCATTTTTTGTGGTTATTATTGAAGAAATGTCGCCTAGTCAAAATAGTCACCTAAACAAGGTTGACAAGGGAGTATTACATCACGAGAGGTGGACGAAATGGTCAAGTGAACACACCTCAAGCCAAATAAGAAAGAAGGTTAACCGATTTACAATATTAAAATGCAACTTTAAGTGTTTCTATACTATTCTTATTACTTAAGTCGGAAATTAGAAAAATGACTAAATCACAAAGGAAGGCCAAAATCATTTGAAAATTTTAGGAAAAAGAAACACAAGTATACCTAGACATGTTACTAGTAAGTCAAAAAAAAAAAAAATATAAACCACACTATAACAACACATAACCACAACATTAAGAGACCATCAATGGTACCAACACTCCAACTTCACAACACTTATTCACAAAATCACACCAACAACACCTATACACATCCAACAACTCCATCCAACCAACAATAAAATCCTCCCCACACTTGAATCGGACATTGTCCTCAATGTCTAAGAACAAGGGAAGGTAACAAAAGAGAGAGTGGGTGAAGAATTTTACCATTTCAAACTCGATCATTCACTAAGTGAGGTGATCTTTAATTCTTGTACTTCAACCCATTGCCTTCATGTTGATTCTTGAAGCTCAAAAAAGTAGTACCTACACTCATTAAACAACAAAAACACAACCAACCAAAGAAATATATACACACAAACACAACAAGCAAGTTGGTTATTTAAAAACCCGGTCAAAGACCTTATTAGCTTATCAAAAGAAGTAGACCAACCTTCGACAAATTGGTCATAAGGGATCTTAAAAAGCAAGAAAAACCACCCATAAAACCAAGAAGGAAGAAGACTACTAGTAAATGGTTGGTTAGGAAAAGAGTGCACACCAAATATCTCAATGTCACTCCAAGGCATATTACTTGATTTCAAATGCACAAGGGGAGGTTTAAAGCGTTTAAAACCACACAAAACATCATCCTCCCCTCTCAAACATGAACCAACCATCAAAGCAACCTCTTTGCTTGGATTATGACAATCCCTCTCAATCATGAACTCATAGGATGGGGCAAGAAGGTCAAGATAAAGACAATCAATGAGAGTAAAAGAGTCATCCTCAATTAAAGGGCTAGTCACAGAAAAATCCTCAATGAATCTCTCCAAAATGGGTTCTCCTATGGAATCAACTTCCACAATATCATCATCCCATTTAACCTCAAGACTATCATTAAAGTTGCGTATGCTCTCTCTTTCCCAAGCATCATTGAAAATGTCATTCTCTTCAAAGAAATCTTCCCTATCACCCTTCTCACCATCCATAACATCTTCCTTTTCACTACTAATTTCATCTACCATGTAGTCAAAAAGTGGGTTTTCCATCATCATCGTCACACCATTCAATTCTTCAAAAGTGGGGTTTTCATAAGTTTCGGTTAAGGAAAATCCAATTAATTTATCACTAACAATGGTAGACGAATCCTCAAATTCACTCTCTTCCTCAATTTGCTTATCCTCAAAGATCACTCTCACTTTTGCATTCCCCATAATGGATGTCATAGAGTCTCCCAAGAATGTGTCACTAATAAACTCACTATCCATAGAAATGACATCTCCAACATGGTCAACCTCAAGATTAGTGCAAGAGTGGTCACCAAGCATACAAGAATCAAAGCAATTGTAATCATCATCATCAAAGACATAGACACCACCTCCAATAGAAGAGAATTCATGCATAACATGTTTCAAGGAAGAAGACTCAACATGGGAAATCACATTATCAAGAGAAGACGCATTAGCAATGGGAACAAACTCATAAGACAACGCAAAAGCATCACCACTAGCAAGCATTTCATCATTCTCCGACTTGGACATAGAAGACTCATTCACATTATATTTCAATGAAGGAGAATCAATAGGCATAGTCAAATCATCAATATGAGAAAATTGACAAGATTCCACAAAATTATTATCATCATCACTCAATTTATCATCCGTAGACTTCTCAAAATTAGAACTATAACCAACATTGTTGATGTATTGATTTGTATTTTCAATGAATCGTTCAATCATGATCTCAAGGTTGGATTTAGGAGGCGGGGAATAAGCATATAGAGAGCAAACTTGAGAACTATGTCCAACACCACCACATGATTCACAAGTAGAAGAAAAGACATGCATATCACACAAATTCATATGGAGGTGAGAAGCATAGTGAGATTGGACATTAGTTTCACTCGAGACTTCGGTCATCCCATCAAAATGTGAAGTTTGGTAGGCCATCTCCGCCTCAGAATTTCTAGCCAAATATGTAAGAAGCTCCCACCTCTCATCATATGACATATAATTAAACATCCCATCTCAATTTTGCTCAATCATATCCCTAACCTCAACAAATACACCATCATAGATCATATGACAAAATTCCCATATTTCAACATCACAACCACATTGATAAACATAAGACTCGAGTCTATTCCAATAAACATGCAATGATTCATGTTGAAATTGTGGAAAGTAGAATATTGTCATTGAATCACAAACAACAAGTAACAAATATGAAGTCTAACAAATCTAAGATTACACTAATATCAATCCGTTGACTTCCCCGGCAACGGCGCCATTTTTGACGCGGGGATTTTTGTCGCCCTCCCCCGGTCTAAACAAATTTATAAACTCAACTACTAATGTAGTAGCGGTAGTCGAGGTCGATCCACAGAGAGGTCAAGGATTGAGTACAAGTTCGTCTTAAATTAAAAGCTAGCAACGCAAATAAAAAAGTGGTAAAAATTAAGGTATAAACTAATAAATAACTAAACAAGTAATATAATAGAAATAACGAATTAAATAATAAAGAAAGTTCTAGGGTCCGATTTTCTCCACTAACATGCCTTATTTACTCTCATGAATCCTGTCAACAAGTCATTAGGTTGTTGCTTAGGGGAAAACGCCTCTAAGTCGCCTAACACCTCCCTCCCGGGTTCGCGTTAGGACGGTAGTTATCCCGATCACCTCCCTCCCAGCTTCGTGACTCCGAATCCCCTATTCTAGGCCAAGGTCCACTAAAATGGGCCCATTCTCATGTACCCGACAAAGGCTAAAGTCAAAACAAACCCGTTATCTTCCCGGTCATTCCAATCCTTTTCCCAAAGGTAAAGTTCAAACCGACAATTAAAGGCACCCTCCTTAGGTTCTCCCTCCCGGGTTCAACCTAAGTCGACAACTAGTTTAAATGAGGTGAGTCGGCTCCCAACCTAATCAACTCCCGTTGATGGTCAAGGGTCAAGAGTCAACAACAATCCCAAATAAGCATAAACAAGTCAAATCCTTTAATTAACCCAATTAACTACCCAACAACTTATTAATTATGAGATTCAATCAAATAAACTTGGCATATTACGGATTAATCGAACCCTAGCGAGACAACTACTCACTAAGCATAACTAGTCTAACATAAAACACAATAATAATTATTCTAAACATAAGACTAAACATGAAAAGGTATAAAGATTTAAACTTTAAACTAATCTATTACTAAACTAGAAGAACAAACGACAATAAATGAAAAATAACAATAACAAAGAGAGATAAAAAATTAAATACCAAACTTTGAATTAGAATGATATAAATATGGTAGAGTTAGTCTTCGAAGCCCAAAAGATTGAATCTTGGAGTGAATTAATCTACTCCTAAACTAAATTAATGAAGAGTTTTGAGAGAGAGACCACCCTAATGCTAGAACAAAACTGAAAAATGGTGGCTCACTTAATTTTTGGGGTTTTTCATCAATTTATATAAAGAGTAACTAATGGCAATGTTGTAATTTTGGGTTCATCAAATAAGACAAAAGACAAATTGATTTTTGTGAACCAGCAAAAGAACAACACCTCCACACCAAAAAAGGACAAACCAAGCCCCATTTGAAATTTTTTCACGTGACCAACCAAACAATGGTCAAAATATGACCAAAATCTCAACCTTCAAGCCATTCACTAGAGATAGCACGGTCCACTTTGTTCCGCACGGTCGAAGTCGCACGGTTACTACCTCCCTGTTTTGGTTTCGCACGGCCACTTGAAGTTCACACGGTGCTCGGTGTTCGAGTCCCATTGTTTGATTTTCGAGGCGGGTCTACCTTGAACTCGACTACAATCCCTTCCTTGTTCATTTTTGCCTTCACTTCGGTTTATACGAGTTTGAATGAGCAAGTATTTGAGCTCAGTGGTGGCCTGAGTTTGGGACGAAGTGGAGTAAGCTTCGGGTCAGTGCGTCCTTGGTCAGACCGTGGCTGTTGCGCTGCTGGCGACATGTCAGAGGTGAGGCGGAGTTGTGGGTCGTCGTTAAGATGCGGGCAGCCATGGAGGTTCCTTTGAGGAGCTCCGATGTCGGGTTTTCGGGTTTTAAACGAAGGAGATGGATGTGATTTGAATAGTGTCGAAGGTGGGCATCATGTGAATATGGGGTTAATTTGATGTTGAATTTTTGGTGAATTGGATTGATAATGGGGATTTAATGGGACTTTGACATTGTTAATGAAAAATGATGAAAGGTAATTTGGAGTTGCAGCAAGACAAAGGGAGACATGCCCATGAGTTCAAAATGTTGGTTTAACATGAATTTGGGCCACTCTTGTCAATTTCATCCATTTGACTCCGTCTCAACCCGTCTCATCACTCGGACTCTACTCAATTCGGTACCTACAAAACGAAATAACCAAAGCAGTACCAAATTTTGGAAAATAATATATATTGACACAAATTAATATAAAACTACTACTATTTCATTTTATTACGATATGAACGAATAATAGAAAAGTCGAGTCACTAATTAGACTAAATAAGAGATAAAATGTAGGGTAAAATCGAGTAAAATATTGCGTTATCACATATCCTTAAATTTCTCTCACTCAATGTAAAATAATTTGCAAAGTCCGCATTCACAAAGGTCGTATTTTACAAGTGATCAGTATCAAGAGGGGTTTTCCCGACTAGAGAGTAACTCAACTGATAAATGAATCATTATTCGAGCATGGCCATGCATTTCAGTTACTACTCCTCGAGTGGCCCTGAGAAATAATAAAACCTGATAAAGGGTTGGATATTTTCCTTATCTCGAATCCTGCAGATGTAAGCACAGTATGAAATGACCTAGTAAAAATCTGCTTGGCCTCCTGTTATGGTCGACCGTGAGAAAGAAACCAAAGTCACCCAAAAACTGCCTTAATCTCAAGAGACAGTCGATAGTCAAAAGAATCGACTCTAGGAACAATATGGACGTCCAATCCACGACCTGGCACCGAATGTTGTTAAACATTTAGGACTCCATAACGTCGTCACGAATTACAATGTCCTACGAGGTATCCTTATAACTCGTATTTGTGATAGATCAGTCAACAGTTTGACTTATGGCTCGTTGAACCCACCATCAATCGACTTAACAATATAATAGCCAGAGTTATCAGCTCATGTAGGCGATTACGGACCAAAACACATACTCCCTCCTAGTCACTCATTTCTTCTCCTTTCCTTTTTGCACAAGAATTAAGGAAATGAATTTGGACCACACAAAATACACTACCCCACATACAAATGAATTTGGACCACACAAAACACACAACCCACATCCAAAAAGGGAATGAAGAAAGAAAACCCGACTTACCCGATAAGGAAAGAGGGAAGAAATGAGCGACTAGGAGGGATTATAATGTTATCCAGTTCACTTTGTGGTGTTCAATGTTGTCCATACAATCCACATTAAAAACAAAATATGAAAACAATACGATGAAGTTATTATTAGTATATGAAAAAGATGTATCTAATTCATACAAACAGCTAATACAACTCAGGAACACGCTTAATTCCCATGGAAGTAACGTGCCCTTCATGCTTATCATGGCTTAACGGTTTAGTGAGAGGATCTGCTATGTTATCATCCGTAGTAATCTTGTCTGTCACTATCTCCTTTTGCTCCACGTAATCTCTGATCATGTGAGCCTTCCGAAGTACATGTCTAGATTTGTTGCTAGACTTAGGCTCCTTAGCCTGGAAGATGGCACCTCTATTATCACAATAGATGGTGATCGGGTCATTCGAACTAGGAACTATGGCAAGTCCTTGTAAGAATTGACGCATCCACATAGCTTCCTTTGCGGCCTCTGAAGCGGCATAGTACTCGGACTCAGTCGTAGAATCTGCTATAACACTCTGCTTGGAGCTTTTCCAGCTGACCGCAACGCCATTAAGAGTAAATACGAATCCAGACTGAGATTTCGAGTCATCCCGATCCGTTTGGAAGCTAGCATCTGCGTAACCAGTTGCGCAAAGCTCAGTCTCTCCACCATAAGTCAATACCCAATCCTTAGTCCTCCGTAGGTACTTAAGGATATTTTTAACAGCCATCTAGTGTGTTTCACCTGGATTGCCTTGGTACCGACTGGTCATACTCAAAGCATATGCCACGTCTGGACGTGTGCATATCATGGCATACATGATCGATCCTATAGCTGACGCATAAGGAATTCGACTCATGCGCTCGACCTCTTCAGATGTCTTGGGTGCCTAAGCTTTACTCAAATGCATCCCAGACGTCATTGGAAGATACCCCTTCTTGGAGTTGGTCATGCTGAACCTTTCAAGAATCTTATCTATATAAGACTCCTGACTAAGTGATAACATCCGTCGTGATCTATCACTGTAGATACGGATTCCCAATATGCGCTGTGCCTCGCCCAGATCTTTCATATGGAAATGGTTCTTTAACCATACCTTAACCGAAGATAAGAGAAGAATATCATTCCCTATCAAGAGTATGTCATCGACATACAATATCAAGAAAACGATTTTACTCCCACTCGACTTGACATATAAGCATGGTTCCTCAACCGATCGAGTGAAACCATTTGCTTTTATGAGTTGGTCGAATCGATGATTCCAACTCCGAGAAGCTTGCTTAAGTCCATAAATGGAACGCTTAAGCTTGCACACTTTCTTAGGATTCTGAGGGTCAATGAAACCTTCGGGTTGTACCATGTACAACTCCTCCTCCTAATAACCGTTTAAGAAGGTGGTTTTCACGTCCATCTGCCAAATTTCATAGTCATGAAAAGCGCCAATCTCTTAGATTATCCGAATGGAACGCAGCATGACTACGGGTGCAAAGATTTCATCATAATGCAATCCTTGCACTTGAGTGAAACCTTTTTCCACTAGTCGTGCCTTATAGGTGTCTGGTTGTCCCCCTACGGAATGCTTTATCTTGTAAAGCCATTTGCACTGAAGAGGCCGAACCTTATCAGGCAAATCAACCAGATCCGATACGTCATTCTCATACATAGAGTCCATATCGGATTGCATGGCCTCAAGCTATAGCATTGAGTCGGAACAGGTCATGGCTCCTTTATAGGTAGCGGGTTCGTTACTCTCTAGGAGCAAAACATCGTCTCTATCGTTCTCCTCGACCATACCAATGTATCTGTCTGGAGGTATGGAGACTCCACCCGACCTTCTAGGTTCCTCAGGAATATTAACCGCAGCAGAAGATGAAGGAACATCTTCCTCCATCGGTTGCTCGGTTGTTGGTTCTTGAATCTCCGACAGATCGAAGGTTCTATCACTCGTCTTGTTCTCGAAAAATTCTTTCTCTAGAAACTTCGCACTAGCCGCAACAAAAACACGTTGTTCGGTAGGCGAATAAAAGTAATGACCAAACATTCCTTTTGGATAACAAATAAAGTATGTCTTGACCGATCGCGGGCCGAGCTTATCCTCGTGTCTCCACTTGACATAAGCCTCGCAGCCCCAAACCCGAATAAAGGACAAGTTAGGGACTGTTCCCTTCCACATTTCAAATGGAGTCTTGTCAACAGCTTTAGACGGATTTCGGTTAAGTATAAGAGCAGCTGACAAAAGAGCATAGCCCCACAATGAATCAGGCACTACCGTGTGACTCATCATGGATCGAACCATATCAAGTAATGTTCGATTACTCCGTTCGGACACACCATTTAATTGAGGTGTTCCAGGTGGAGTTAACTGTAGTACTACACCACAGTTTTTAAGGTGTTGATCAAACTCATTCGAAAGATATTCGCCACCACAATCTGAACGTAGTGCTTTAATCTTTCTACCCAGCTGGTTTTCAACCTTATTCTAGTATTCCTTGAACTTATCAAAGGACTCACTTTTGTGCTTCATTAAGTAGACATATCCATATCTACTCAAATCGTCCGTGAAAGTGATAAAATATCTATAGCCATCTCTAGCGTTGATTAACATAGGTCCACACACATCAGTATGTATGAATCCTAATAGGTCAGCAGCGCGCATTCCAACACCTTTGAAGGAAATTCGAGTCATTTTGCCTATGAGACATGATTCACACGTGCCAAATGATGCATAGTCAAATGGGGAGATAGTCCCATTGTCAATGAGCTTCTTCACGCGTTTTTCATTTATGTGTCCCCTACGGCAATGCCATAGATAGGTTTGATCTTTGTCACCAACCTTTACCTTTTTATTACTCACATGCAATATATCTGTGGTTTGATCTAAAACATAAATCCCATTCATGGAAACTGCTTTACCATAAATCATTTCGTTAAAGGAGAAAATACAACTATTATCCTTTATTACAAATGAAAAACCGTTTTTATCGAGAACGGAAACAGAAATAATGTTTTAGATAAACTGGGTACATAGTAACAGTTATTTAAAAATAACTCAAATCCACTTGGGAGTTGGATTACATATGTTCCCACTGAAACGGCAGCTACTCTTGCTCTATTCCCCACTCGCAGGTCCACATCACCCTTTTCGAGAGTTTTGATGTTTCTTAGGCCCTGCAAATGATTACACATATGAGAACCACAACCAGTATCAAGTACCCAAGTTCCGAAACTTGCATGGTTAATTTCAATCATATGAATAAAAGAAGACATACCAACAGGAGTGACGCGGCCTGCTTTTACGTCTTCAGCATACACGGGACAGTTCCGCCTCCAATGCCCAGTCTTGTGGCAATGGTGGCACTCCATGTTTTCTTTGCTCTTTGTCTTGCCTTGTGAGCTACTGCTAGTCTCACCAGGCCCACTCTTGCCCTTTCCTGGCTTCTTGAACATCGGCTTCCCTACAGCTAGGTCGGCCTGAGCCTTGCCCTTACCCTTACCCTTGTTTGGAATCATGAGAACGTCCTGCTTTAGGCTCCCACTCAATTTCAGATCCTTCTCAGTCTGTATGAGAAGTTAGTGTAGCTGATGAGGATTTCTCTTCAAATCATTCATGTAGTAATTTGCCCTGAATTGGGCAAAACCATCATGGAGTGAATGAAGCATGCGGTCAATGACCACGCTCTCTTTGATTTTGCAATCAAGTGCCTCCAGTTTTTCGAGATTCTCGATCATGTCGAGAATGTGTGGGATAACTGGTTGGCCCTTCTAGAGTTTCGCCTCAAAGAAGCGAGTGGTAAGCTCATACATAACAATCTGCGGTGCTTTTGAGAACTCGTTAGTGAGCGTGGTGAAAATCTTGTTTGCATCTTGGGCAATGAATCATCTTTGCAAATTGGATTCCATTGAAAAGATGAGTACGTTCTTTATCGCACCCGCCTCCATTAGGAAATCACTATAAGCAAGTGATTCATTTGCTCCTACATTGGGGCCTGGGTTAGGCGGTAGTGGCTCAGTCAAGTACTTGAGCTTAGCGTCAGCTATGGCAGCATTCCGTAATGAAGCCTCCCAGTCCGCAAAGTTGGACCCGTTATTCTTCAGTCGCGTGGACAGATTCATGTTGTCCATGAACATCTTAAGCCAGGATTCGCGTGCGAACGTGGCACTTGGCATAGGGGCATCAACATGTCCAGCCATTTGTTATAACAGTTTTATCGATGTAAATGAATGCTACACTGCGAAAAAGGAGATAAAACATAATAAGCATTTTCATCGTTTTAATTAAGTCTAATGCAAAACCGATTAATGCGAAGACTTTTGCATTTATACAATTGACGTCCCTCAAGTATTATATATGTGACAACCCTCGCGAACGCGGAAATATAAAACATACAAGCATGTGAATTATATAGCGGAAATATGAAGTTTTTAAAACTTTTATACATGCAAGAAGAAGTATACGAGGAGTGTCAAATATTACAAACTAAAGTATGAAATACAACAAAGAGACGAAGTCTCTCAAATATTATAAATGTCAAAGTGTTTAGCTGTGACACCCTCAAATTTGCGGAAAGAAAAAAAAATTATTTAAATACATAAAAGAAATATAATAATACATAACGAAGGTGTCATAACATAAAAAGGTCATTTACAAAACGTAAATAATATTCTACACACGAAATGTACAAGACGGGAGACATATCTCCCGTATAAATACGGAAATAAACTAGTGTATAATAATATACAAACTATGAACCGAATATAGGTCCAAGGTAACACTTCACTCGCTAGCTCGTCCATGTACCCCAAAATATGCATCACCACCTGTTCGACCGCATTAAATATAAACACGGAAGCCACAGTCAGTGGGGAGTAACTCCGAGTTCTCCCAGCCACGAAATGTCGAGTGTAATGAAACATGAAAAACATAAAAGCAATGTATATAGAGAATACAACACCTTAACATATATGATATGCTTCTCATGTTATGAAACAGTTAACTAACATATAACCTAGCATATGAAAGCTATCATGTGAATTCGTTAATAAAATATAACTCGAGGTAGGGAAGCTGGTATGCTGGCTCAGCGGTTACCAAGTAACATGGCCCTGATACACTCAAAACCTAATCAACACGTAATCATGTGAATCAGTTAACAACCGTTAATCCAAACTCTATCAATCCTAGCCGGCTTGCATCTCACCTTCTAGAACTCATAGAATCATACATACATGAAAGACCAATACGTCTACAAACAGGCATTAAGTTCCTAGCAGACCGTCCATAGTATTGATTGTAACTCGAGGCTATACCACAAGGTAGGAAAACATCCTATTCCTAGACTGATCAGACCTAGCGACAACTGCTATTCCATTCCCCGTCCCATGACATAACCGTCTATGAGAAACTCTACTAGGCGACCCCCTAGCAGAGATGGCTAGTACTTAAGCTGGCTCCCTTCCCAAAAACGGATCAGGCAGCCATGCCCCGACTTGGATATAAACCCACCAAGCCGAGACACAAAAGCTATCATCAGGTGAACATCTACTCGTTAAAGACAGTACTTGCCTATCTATGTCATGGTCCAAGCTACTCATTTAGAATTAGAATGGTCAAGACGCCATATATTCATAATTCTCTATGGGTACTTAGTCAACACGACACCAACCATATAATCAAACAGTCACGTGAAAAACATCCTATCATGTGACTAATTGCATATAAATCATAATCAAATATCATATCGCCTCATAGCTACTAAGGCTAATTCCATAATTAAATAAAACCTTACTTGAAGACAAATCCCCGACCCGAGTCCCGCGACGGGTCATCAGTCAAATCGGGGCTGACTAGATCTTAGTTTGACCAACCCGTTGGATCAAACCGGCTAGAAGCAGAGTCTTTATCACATAGACATAAAATCAACATATTCATTACATGTTATTTTATTACTACTTCTAACATGTGAATTATCATATTATACCCAAAAACCCGCTTGACTTAAATGATAACCAAATAAACTACGACCTCGTCTTATAATTTCTAACATGTGAGAAATAATAATTTATGAAAAACCTTTTAATTTAAATATTTTACTTATTAACATTTCCCACTTGCTAAATATTACAAAACACGATAAAAATGACGATAACTCAAAAACCGTCACAAGTCCCAAAGTGGGACCCACGGGCTTAATTTTTTGGGCCAACATGACACGGCCTGAACTGGGCCCCCACGGACAGATTTGGCCTGTTTTGGCCTTTTAACGATTTTTACTAAAACCGTTTCTAATTAATTCCCTCATGCTTTAACATAATTAAAACCCGTCAAAACAACAATTAAACAATCAAACATCGACACAACCCAAAGACCAAAACCCGGACCCACCAAGGTCCAACCCAGACCGGCCTGGACCGGGCCTGAACCGGCCTGGTTTGGGTCCGGTTCTCAGCCTTCCTCCACGGTTCACCCACAACAACACCCAATTTAATTTCTAACATGTTTTAATCATCAACAACCATTTTTAACAATCATCCATACAAAATCATGATTAAAAATAATTCATCTAAATTCCTCAAGAACACTAATCATATTAAAATCTTCCTACACAACATAAAATTCATATCTTATGAAAAATCATCCAAAACACAAAACAACATTAAAAACTCCATAAAACATAAAAATCAACCTACTTATCATATTACTACCAAAAATCCATAAACCATAAAAATATGAACCAAAGTTAAAGATGAACCACAAACTAAAGAAACCAAAAGCTAAAAGCTATGTTACTACTAAAATCATATTTAGCCATAACATGAACCAACAACTACAAACTATACTACTAACTAAAATCATAAATAACAAAACTAAAAGCCATGTGACATTAATTCGTCGAGTAAAACGGAATTGTTACCTTAGCTAGCCAAAACAATTAGCACCAAAATAATAAGAAGTATAATAATAAGAAACCCTCCTACTAATCTTCACACAAAATATACGAGTCTCCAAACTCGTCTTCAAAATCTTCCCCTATAAGAAAAGACAAGAAAACATTATTAGAACTAAAAAAATATGAATTTCCATAATTAAAGTGTTGAAAACGATCTTGACGGAATTGAAATTAAACCATACGTGAAGATGAGGAGCGAAGAGGAGAGTCTAGAAATATAAATTAGGATGGATTTAATTAAGAAACAAAGATTTTATGAAGGTTTTGCTCAAGAACGATGAAGAACAATTGATGAACGACGAAGAACACGAAGAACGATTAAAGAAAGTGATGTTTTGATCTTTATTTGATTTATTGTAAAATGAAAAGTTGTTTGTGAGTAAGGAAGAGTGGTTGAGCCGTGTGTTTATAGGCAATTAAGAATGTCGAGTTTTGAAATTGTTGTCACGTAATTGACTCGCGTTTAATAATTATTTTACGGTAAACGATTAAATATAATTAACGATAAAGTTAATTACACTAAATATCAAGATATTATGTTATTAATAATCAAAAGAAAGACAAATATCTAGTCCTATTAGAGGACTTATGAGCCGTGTGAAATGATGAGAAGACTGATCTGATTTCGATCGTTTTGCGTAATTTTCGTTAACTGATCGATAAAGTGAAATAATATCTAGATATTATGATATATTAATCAAAAGAAATGAAAATATCAAGGTCTATTAGAGGAGAGGAAAGGAGAGGAGAGCCGTGTGGGTTTGTGGCTTGTCGGGTCTGATTTTTTCTCGATTTGCGTAATCTTCCGTTGGCGGATCGATAAAGTAACAAATATCTAAGATATTTGTATTAGTTTAATCGAAAGAATTAAAATATCTAAAGTGAGTGGAAAACGATGACATGGCCGCGTGACTCATGCCAAAGTCGAGTTTCGAGTTGGTTACGGGATTTACGATGAGTCGGGAATAGTTAAATGACGTTCGGTTTAAAACCGTAAAAGTTATTCTTTACATTCCGAATAAATTCAAAATAATTTTATTAAATTATGATAAATCTTAATAAATCTTTATAAAAATAAATCAAAAATATTATTTTTTTAAATAAAATTTCGGTCTTCAAACTTACAAGGCGAGTCGGGAAAAAGTCAACGAAAGTCAAAGTCGACTTAAAAGTCGAGAAAAGTCAAAGATGACTTAAAAGTCAAGAAAAGTTTATGCCGACTTAAAAGTCAAGAAAAGTCAATGACGACTTTAAAAAGTCAAGAAAAAGTCAAAGACGACTTAAAAGTCAAGAAAAGTCAAAGATGAATAAAAACGGTCTTTTCATGAAATCTCTCAGAAATTCCAAATACGAACGCGGAATTTCAAAATACGACTCGAAACAATAAATTCTATTTTAAAAACTTAAGTCTGCTGAAAAGTGTTAGTAAAATATTTTTACTAGAAAAATTGGGTACTTTTCGGGTTGTTACAATCACCCCTCCTTTTAAAAAGTTTCGTCCTCGAAACTTAGAAGAAGGAAAGTAACATATATGTAGGTCTATTTCAAAACTGTTAAAAATATCCTTGTAATAAAAATACAGGGTCTTATCAATGAAACGGAAGGTTCTCGTCAGCTGTTACGAACACCAACGTCCCAAATCAAAGACTTTAAAAGATAAATTTTCGCATCAATAAATGAGAAAACTAGTTATCGAACGTCTCCAATAACGAGTCTCAACACTCCTTGACGGTAAAACTACTTGAAATCATAAAAATATTTTCCAAAAAGCTTTTAATTCAAAAATTTCATAGTAAGGATAATAACTCTATTATCTATTCCTAAAATTTCTAACTAAAGCTTATAGTAATCTATCTAAGAGAAATGATAATCGATAGAAGGAACGGAATATTCGAAAAATAAATCGAATAGAAAGAGGAAAAGAAGAAAGAAGAATGAACCACAATACTATCTTCCATCTATGAAACTTCCAATGTCGATTGTAACTCGTCACTACTAATTGCAACAGAATCTAGTCCTCAAGAGAGTACACTATATCCTCAACATTTTCAATCATCCGATTCCTACCAAAATATTTCATAAGCATGACACATCGAGTAACAACTCCCAATTATTCAAATTCCATTAGAATCTTCTAAGGTCCATCGAAACTATTATTGGAAATCACCATCAAAATATTTATAATTAAGGAAACAAGACCGCTAAAAACCACAAAGTAAAGGACTTACTATGAAATCCTTTAATCCAATTTATTCCAAAATTCATTACCCCAACTTATTTACAATGAACCCTCTCATCATCAAAAGTTGAATCTCGAAACCTCAAAGAGATTAGTCACACAAAACTCGATTCACTTAACTTTTTCCAAACATAGGGCAATGCGACCGTAATCAATTTATTTATCTTTTCCAAACTCTTAATACATCGGTTTTTTTGCTTATAACAATATTCCTCATGTTTGGTCATCCAAATCCAAAATTCCACAAGGTAATTATTCCCATTAGGGTCCAACATTTAAAACAACTATTTTTCCAAGTAACCTTTAAAGAACCACTAAAATCCTTAACCACAACAACCAACCACCATTATGCTTAATTCGATCCTCAAAAGAAATGATATTGCAACTTCAAGTTTTCATAGTCTAAAACCACTAAGAGACTTTCCTCCTAAGTTTATCCTCAAATCCTTATAATCATATAAACACGGAACTAGCTTAATAGGATGGCTAGGTACCATATTCGAAACTTCTTATTTACTCCAAAATAGACATATCATAAACATGGTCTTCAAACCAATACTAAACTTCTAAGTCCAAAATACTAAATTACTAATGAGTTAAGAAGTCATAGCCAACTCATTCGATCTTACACCATCGAATATCATGAACTATTTATACACCATTCATGACAAGTATCTAGCATTAAAATCATTAAACATACCTTACCACACCTTCCTCAAGGATACCAACTCTCACCACCATAGAGTGAAATTAGATCTATACCATTTTCCTCAAATCACAAGTTCATTCTAACAAACACTAATATTCCACAAGATTCAAAGTTCTTCCGACTAAGTATAATATACCACCAACCGATGGTTATGACATCCATAAAAAGGTTACAAGAGGGAGGTAAGGATACTAATGGTAAGGTGGAGGAACTATCAAGAGAAATTTTCAAGAGGCAAATAGGTTGGAAGAGAAAGAAGCACCTAGATAAAAGGAAGAGAGCATAATACACTAAGGACGATAGAATTCATAGATGAAGAAGGAATTCACTTCAATTAGGCTTGTAAATCTTCAAATCTTCGGTAGAGGATACTCCCTCTAGGTAACACATATTCCACCCTACGGCGTAATATTGCTCCTAGCAATTTGGCTAGCCACCCAAGCATAGCCTCCTTGGCAATTGTCTTCTCTATGAGGAGGGACCTGGTTGGCACTACCAATGATCTTCTTCTCATACGACAGGTCCAACCATCTTC
>JAIUZE010006345.1:0-13779 GCA_022085475.1 Heliosperma pusillum | reverse complement strand
ATGTGAGTGCGGTCAATGCTTATCTTGTGGTTGAGAGGGTTGCCTCAGGATGTCAGCGTTCCGAATCTTTGGAGAAGGACATGGCTATACATCAGAAAGAAGTTGATAATGCTAAATCACTCTTGGATAAGGCAATAAAGGAGTACCAGGTGCAAGTTGCAGAACACTCCACCATCAAGAGCAAGATAACAAACCTTGAGACTGAGCTGAGCAAAGCACGAGAATTGGAGAGCACGTTAAGCGAAAGCATCGAGGCCAAAGGCAACTCAATGACCGTACTAGAGTCGCATTTTGAGGATGCAGTCAAGTCTTTGAAAGAGCTTGAAAACAAACCTATCATGAGCACTGAAGAGGAGGAATCACTTCAAGAGCAAAGAGCACGACTTGAAGAGATGCAGATTTCCCTTATTGTTGATTTGTAGATAGATTTTGTGACTCTTATGTATCTTTCCTTCTGATTTATTTTGCAAGATTTGTAGGGTGATTGATTAATCAAAACTTCACAAATAAAAGTACTTTGACATTTGATCTCTCATTTTTTGTGAAAGGTTTGTGATTTGGGTTTTTGGTGTGGCTGCACTTGAACAAAGTATTTGCTCAAACTGCCTACGTACTCGCGAAGTTGACAATGGTGACAACCTGCAAGATCAAGCCAACGTAGTTCATTGAAGATTTATTTTGTTTGAAGATGTGGCTGCACTTGAACAAAGTGTTCGCTCAAGTTGCCTACGTACTCATAAAGCACTAAAGTAGCACATTACAAGATCAAGCCTTTGTAGTTCAGAGAAGTTTTTTTTGTGTTTTTTTTTAGTGTTTTTGTGTTGTGTTTTTTTTGGGTTTTTTTTTTGTATGCAGTTTAGGCTCTTGCTTAGGAGTTTAGGTATGCACTTTAAGCTCTTGCTTATGAGGTTTTGTTCAATGCTTCAAGAGTAGTAGCGCTTCAAGAATTTTCCATTGATTGGTCCAACGCGAACGCCGTCCTCGGCAACAATCTTATAAGCTCCATTGGTGTATACTTCCTGCACGACGTATGGCCCATCCCACTTAGAAGTGAACTTGCCTCGAGGCTTGTGAGAAGTAATGATTGGCCTTCTAACCGCGAGCACCAAGTCCCCTAATTGAAAAGATCGAGGGCACACCTTTTTGTTGAATGCGCGTGACAAACGTGCTTGGTAACATTGTAGCTTCTGCTGAGCTTGCAACCTTTTTTCATCAAGAGCCTCCAATTCAGCGAGGCGCAGCTTATCATTGTCATCATTTGTAAGTTCTTCTTGAATAGCGACTCGCAAAGATGAGATTTGGATCTCCAAGGGCAACACAGCTTCAACTCCATACACCAACGCATACGGGGTCGCTTGAGTAGGTGTCTTATATGTAGTCCGATATGCCCACAAAGTTTCACCAATTCGTTCATGCCAGTCACGCTTTGACTTCGCCACCACTTTCCTTAGCAAGTTACAAAGTGTCTTGTTAAAAGCTTCAGCCAAACCATTTGCAGGGGCATTGTACATGGAAGACTTATATTGCTTGAACTTGAACTTCTCACCCAAGGCAGTCATCAACTTGTTGAAGAACGGCTTGCCATTATCAGTTATGATTCGTTGTGGTACACCATATCGATGTATGATTTGAGTCCGAATAAAATCAACAACAGTTTCTTTCTTGACCTCACGCACAGTGATAGCTTCTGCCCACTTCGAGAAGTAATCTGTTGCAGCTAGAATGTATTCGTGCCCGTTTGATGCTTTTGGAGTTATAGGTCCCACTACATCAAGTCCCCATGCTTCGAATGGCCACGATGAAATGGTGGGATGCAAAGGTTCTGGAGGTTGATGTATGAAATTTGCATTGAACTGACAAGCATCACACTTCTTCGCAAAGTCCATGCAATCTTGCACCATGGTTGGCCAATAATATCCCATTCTCTTCACACGATCATGGAGCTTTGGACCAGATTGATGAGCGCCACAAACACCTGAATGAGCTTCGTACATGGCTTGAGAAGCTTCAGTTTCACCAAGACACCTTAGCCATTGCCCGAGAAAAGAGCGCCTGTAAAGTGTTCCCTTATAATATATGAACCTTGGAGCACGACGGCGTATCTCTACTTTGTGTTTAGGGTCATCAGGAAGCTTTTGATGTTCCAAGAAATCGATGATAGGTTGTCGCCAATCATCATTGTCAACTTGGTAAACGCTGATCACATTAGATAAATCTGCAATCTCTCCATCTTCTAGCGGCGATACCACCCATTGGTTACAAACTGGAATCGATGTGACTTGTTCTGCCCCCAGTGCCAAAGTGGCTGCAAGATTAGCAAGCGCGTCAGCCAACTTATTGGCACTTCTTGGTACATGGCCGATATGAACACTGTCAAACTTGTTAAGCAATTGCTTTGTATATTGGTGGTAAGGGATGAGATCATCTTTCTTCACCTCATAATCATCAAGGACTTGATTCACCACCAACAAGGACTCCATAGATGTCTAAATCCTTGATCCCTATTTCGATTGCCATTTGAAGTCCTAGGATTAGAGCTTGATACTCGGCCACATTGTTTGAACATAGTTGAGTGAGCACAAATGAGTAGGGCAACACATGACTTTACGGAGATAAGAATACGACACCAGCTCCCTCTCCATCACGTCTTGCTGCACCGTCAAAGTACATTTGCCATGGAGGAAGCACATCCACATAGAATATCTCTTCACCAGGAAGGTCATCCTGAAGTTCCCATTTCGCGGGGACTGGATGATCAGCAAGAAAATCAGCTAAAGCTTGCCCTTTGATTGCCTTTTGAGGTACATGGACTAGATCATACTGCTTGAGTAAAACCGCCCACTTCGCCAGACGACCAGACAAGACTGGCCTTGAGAGTATATACTTGATAGGATCATCTTTTGACACTACATGGACTGTGTGTGCTTGCATGTAATGCCTCAATTTCTGAATTGCAAAGACCAAAGCTAAGCAAATCTTCTCAATTGGAGAATAGTTTAATTCATCTCCCACCAGAGTTCGACTTAGATAATAGAGAGCCCTCTCCTTCTTATCTTCATTCTCTTGAGCACACAATGCCCCCAACGAACGTTCTTGTGCAGCGATGTAAAGGATAAGAGGCTTTCCTGAAACTGGTGCCCCCAATACAGGCGCAGATGACAAGTACTTTTTTATGCTCTGAAAGGCATTGTGACATTTATCATCCCATTGGAATATAGCATCCTTTTTCATAAGATGACTGAACGGCTGGCAACGCCCTGCGAGGTTAGAGATGAACCTGCGAATGTAAGCTAATCGACCTTGTAGACCACGCAGCTCCTTCAAATTCTTAGGCTCTGGCATTTCTTGAATTGCCTTTATTTTCGATTGATCGACTTCAATTCCTCTATGTCGTACCACGAATCCTAGGAACTTTCCAGAGGTAACGCCAAAAGCACATTTGAGTGGATTCATCTTGAGTTGACATTTTCGCAATATTTTGAAGACAGTGCGAAGGTCGCTGATATGGTCTTCCCTTTTCTTGGACTTGACGACAACATCATCAACATATCACTCAATTGATTTGTGCAACATGTCATCAAATATTTTCTGCATTGCACGGTTGTATGTCGCTCCCGCATTCTTGAGACCAAATGGCATAACTTTGTAGCAAAATATCCCCTTCGGAGTACGGAACGCAGTGGCCTCTTGATCTTCAGGCGCCATGAGTATTTGATTATATCCCGCTGTGCAATCCATAAACGAAAGAGCTTCGTGTCCAGTCGTTGCATCAATCATGAGCTCTGTAACTGGCAAAGGAAAATCATCTTTTGGGCAAGCATCATTGAGATCCCGAAAGTCGACACATACGCGTAACTGGCCATTTTTCTTTCTCACTGGCACGATGTTAGCAATCCATGTTGGGTACTTCACCTCTCGAATGAAACCGGCTTCAATAAGTTTATTGACTTCATTCTCAATCTCAGGAATCAACTCTGGCCTGAAACGCCGTTGTGATTGCTTCTTAGGACTTACACCTTTCTTGACTGCTAAACGATGCACTGCAACTTTGGGGCTTAAGCCGGGCATTTCCTTGTAACTCCAAGCAAAAACATCTTTGTACTCAGTTAGGAGCTTGAAATACTCATCCACCTCGTTCTCTGTAAGAAGAGCACTAACGTATATGGGTCGAGGATCCTCCAAAGTACCTAAGTTAAGCTCTTTCAGGTCATCGACTGTCGATTGCCCCCATCCTCTAGCAATTCTGGAGCTTCGTCGGCTTCGACTTCTTTGTTAGCATCCGACACTTCCTCCAAGGTGATATGATAAGTTGTCATTACTTCATCTTCCAAGTCTTCTTTGTTACTCACCCTCGATGTTGTTGGAGCTTCACCAAGTCGCGATTTCCACTTTGCTTGAAAAGATGACGAATTTTGCTGATTAGTAAGGACTACAACATGTCTTTTGACCTTTAGAGGTTGCTCTTGCACTATGTCCACCACTTCTATGCGCTTCATGCGGGAAGGGACGACACTTCTGAGATCATCACTAACTTTCACTTCCTCTTCGTTTTGACTCGTTGAGGCTCCATGCGATTGCTTGTGATCTTTAAACTCATTGGGGTCTTTCAGTCGATTAAACACCGAAACAGATGGAGTTCCCAAACGTTTGAGTACTGATCCTTTCTTCTTCAAATGCGATGAGGTGGTTGATTGGCGGGTTTTAGAGACACTTTCTTGAACACTCAACCTCTTGAAGACGGAAAAACGATTCCTTAAAGGAATTTCTTGCTGTGAAGTAGTGTGCCCCTCGAGTCGACTGAAAACAGAAGAAACCACTCTTGTTGAAGGTGGTTGAATTCTATCAAAGACAGAGCACGATGGTGTAGCTGTAGCATCTGTGCTCTCATCTTCCACGACCTCTTCAGCTGTGATGTATTGAGAAGACAACGTATGCCCTTTTTGACGAGCTCCAATCCTTATAGGCGCTGGATGTTCATAGCCTAGACCAACCTTTGTAGCACTGAAGTTACCCTCCTTCTTTAAAAGTTTCTTTTGAGTCTCATTCAGACCGTAAGGCTCAGCATTGATAAGACTACCAAGTGGAGTAGGATTTTCAAAGTCATATCCAGCTTTGGCTAACAACTTATACGCATTGGAGTTGAAGACACCATTTTCTTGTCCCTCAGACGACTTGCTTGAAGATGGAACAAATCCATGTAGGAGCACGCCTCACAACTTGATTTTTGACCGCACTAGGTAAAGGAGTGACGAGCTTTACCATCCACTCTTGCTTGATTACGTGGTTGGACTTGGCTTTCTCCTTGGGCATAGCCTTTGAACTTTGACATTCCGCAAAAGGACTATCACCTTCCTTGCGTCGTGACCTTGGAATATATCGCAACACTGGGGTTGCATTCTTTTGGGGCTCCTCTTCCTTAGCTTGTAAGACGTGGCTCACTTTGTCGTAGCTCTTCGATTGACTACTTTGGCCCTCCTCTATCCTGACATTGTTGGGATAAGTTTTTGGAGTGTCTACAACTTCTTTGCCTTTGCCTCCCTTCCCAGTTGATGAGATAGTGGATGGTAAGAATTCACTTGAAGTTCCATTTTCCTCAAAGAACTTTGCATCTGCGAAGAATGCATCGACCTTAGAGAAAGGCTTGACGTCACCATTGATCTTTCGTTCACCTCCACGGAGTATTTTAGACATTGATGGAGAGTTGAAGCAACCACGCCATTTTCATGCTTCCAGGGACGACCTAACAACAACTTGAATGAGGTCTTTGCATCAATAACATGAAACAAGGTTTCAGAAGATAAATCCTCCATGCTAAGATTCACACGAATTATGCCAACTGCGCGTTCACCGTTCATGTTGAAGCCATGAATTAATGTTCGACTATTGGATAGCTCATCCATTGTAATGCCCAACTCCATCATGGTTGCCTTTGGCATGAGATTTACACCAGACCCTCCATCGATCAAGATGCGTTTCACTTTCTGTTCTCTTATGTAGCCAGATACGTACAAAGGCCTATTATGGAGCTTTGATCCAAGCAATAGATCTTCATCAGAGAACGTCAAGGTAGTATTGCAAGATACACACCTGGTTTCTGGCTCTACAAGTTGGCTTGAGTGTTCCAATGACACAAGTTCTGAAGCATCATCCTTTTCTTCATCTTCCTCACTTTCATCAGCTACCGCGACTGTATTGACAGTAACTTTTTTGAGATAACCTTTAGGGAAGAACTCCTCTAGCATGACAGGAGCTGGAGGTTCTTGTTCCACTAAATCAATTGGAAGGACATGTGATTTGATCACCTTCTTTGATTTCTTTTTGCCTTTGGAACGATGTGAGCTCTTCCTCTTAATTTGCTTTCTCTTGTACGGTCCAAGCAGCTGATTATGTGTCTTTATTTGCTTCCTAAGTTTCTTGCGCGTCACCAGAGTCCAACCTTCATTGTCATCATCAATAATGGCTTCCATGGTTTTCATCGCGCCTTGAATTATTTTATGCGGCGATGATATCGACCTTTGAAATTTGAAAGCTACTGGTTCAAGACTTCCAAATTGCACCACATATACTTCTTCTTCCTTGGGAGTGTCCTTCTCATTCAAAGCTTCCATGGTTGGCTCATCAAGTCCTTCGACCATAACGCTGGTGTGGTTTGTTGTCACTGCGTCATCTAGATCTAAGATGATCTTCCCATCCTTTGCTAACTGCATAATCTTTTCCTTGAGGGTTATGCACTTCTCGAGGGGATGACTAACCAATCTGTGATATCGACAATAGTTAGGATCATTCGTCCTATTTGCTTGGTCTGGCCGCTTTGATTCTGGCAATTGAATGACCTTCTTCTCTAACAAACCGTCGAGCATGCCTGAAAGATCAGAGTCAGGAAATGGATACTTCTTAGATTGCAAATCCTTCAACGTCGGCTTGTCACGCTTGAAGTCCTTGGTGTATGCCTCTTTTTTCTTCTCATACTTTGGCTTTGCAGAAATCTTGACAGGCGCATTACTAGCGGTAACTGTCATTGCCTCCTTGGACGAGCCCTTTGAACCCTTGTCGGTTTTCTTGAACTCTTTCTTCTCACCAATGGCCTTAGAGGAAGATGATTTTGTCTTGTTTCGAGCATTGATCGTTATCTCCATATCATGGGCACGAGTTGCCAACTCCTGGAAGCTTTTAGGCTTGATCCCATTCAAGATGTATAGGAGGTCCCAGTTCATTCCATTGATGCACATTCCAACGGCTGAAGTCTCGCTCAGGCGATCCTTGCATTCCAGACTTAGTGCACGCCATCGATTGATGTACTCCACTACAGCTTCGCCTTCCCATTGAGTAGTGTTTGTTAGCTCACTCATGCTTACTATGCGTCTTGTACTGTAGAACCTATTCATGAACTCGTTCTCCATCTGGTCCCAACTGTCGATAGACTCAGAACCTAGATCCGTGTACCAATCGAACGCGATGCCTTTGAGGGAGCGAACAAACTGCTTCACTAACAAGTCTCCATCCGTCCCAGCATTGTTACATGTCTCCACGAAGTGAGCAATATGTTGTTTGGGGTTGCCTTTTCCATCAAATTGTTGGAACTTGGGGGGTTGATATCTGGCAGGCATGCGCAAGACATCGATCCTCTTTGTGTATGGCTTCACATATCGCAAGCTATTGGAAGATCCTTCACCTAATTGGCTCTTGATTGCGTTGGCTATCAAGTCTTGTAGCTTCTTTTCACTGTAGGTACTAAGATCATTTTTTGGAGGCTTCTCAACATTCTTCTTGCTTCCAACATCATCTTCATCATCATGAACTTCATCTTCATCTTCATCATCATCATCAGTGACATGACGACTTGAGTTCTCCTTGTTACGAAGCTCCTCCATTTCTCTTTGAAGGTCTTCAATCCTCTTGTTCTTCTCTTCATTTTCTTGCATCATCTTCTCAAGGACCTTGTTCACGCGCTCCAACAGTTCCTCGATACTAGAGCTACCAATGACCATGACTGATTCGAAGATAGGACTTGGAGCTTTCTCTTTTGTTGGCGTCGCCTTCTTCACTTTGCGAGGTGATGAACCACTAGCCTTGAACTCTTTTCACTCCTTTTGTGGAGGTGAAGCATTCTTGATGATGGCAGTAGCAGCAGCATCAATGGATGCAACAGAGAACCTACGAGGCCTTTTGGGAACTTGAGTTGTGCGCAAGCTTTCAGCATCGGCATTGATAGAAGCCTTCCTCGCCATTCCTCTTGTGGAAACACCAACTGATCGAATGCTTGATGGAGGTGCAACACTAGGAGACCCTTTGAGGATTGATGCATAAGTGTTCATAGGAGTGCTTGATGTACTTTGTTGATAAGACATCCTTGTTCTTGATGCAACTTGATTAGGCTCGTTGTAGAGATGAGAGGTAGAGGTTTTCACGTCGGGTTCACCAAAAATTTGTAACAACAAATTTTGTATTGCAATACAACTATAACACAAAACAGAGAAACAAATGAATTTATATTAATATCAGAAAGTTATGTATACAACCTCTATTTATCCTCTGATTCTACAACGATACTAAAGGTACGAGTCTTCGATCTTCAAGGCTTGCTTGCTTGACTTTAGCTTCTTGAGAGGGTCGCGTTGACTTGAATCTCTCTTCGATGCTTGAATTTGATTTGAGTTTTCCTTGCGTAGGCGGCACGATTTTGTGGTGCTTGTTGACTACTTGCAAAGGAGATTTGTAGAGAGAATTTAAGAGCTTTTGATGTCTCTTTTCTCTTCACTTTGACAAATGAGTTTTTCTCTTGTAAAAGTGATTTTCTCCTCTCCCCTTGGAATGGTGGAGAAGTCTCCTTTTTATAGAGATTTCTCCCTTGCTTAATGGACTTGAGTACTTGGGCTTTATTAATGAGCTTGACTTGTTGGGCCCAATAAACTCTTTGTGGGTTTGACCTCTCAATTGGGCTCAATTGACTCCTTTGTGAGCTTGACTTCTCATTGGGCCCAATTGACCATTTCTTTGCTTTCGGACCCAAATAACCCAATTTGCAATATGGGTCGACCCGGATTCCATTGAGCGGGACTAATATAATTAAATTAAGCTAAAATTTGATATTAACTTAAAATAATTTATTTTAGTTTATTCTCGGAACTTTAATAAATTTTCCGTGTCTACAATGTCATTGGGGCGTTAAGCATAAATTATGTACACATGACACCCAAAAATGTAATTAAAATACTATATATGATGTGTAAAGTAAAATAATTATCTAAGATGGAAATAAGAAAAAAAAGAACTGAAAATGATAGAAATGAATAAAAAAAACATACATTCACTACAAGAGAAAGCACCATTAGCGACGGAAATGTCTGTCGCAAATTCGTATAAGTCCGTCGCTAGAAGGCGTTTTGAGACGGACTACATCCGTCCCATATTTTCGTCGCAAAAAAAAATTCCATGCGAGGGACTATCCGTCACTATGTCATTATGCGACGGATACCAGTTGGCTTTGAAGTAAAGTAGAAAGTCAAAGTTTGCGACAGAAATACCTTCACAAACCTAAAATTCTGCGACGGAATTTCCGTCGCTACATTAGTTGCTACGTACTGTCGTAGCATGTTGACCTCGGGAAAATTCAACATATGCGACGGATTTTCCGTCGCAAACTGAAAAAGTCCGTCGCAAAAATACCCACGAGTTCTGCATAATGCAATGGTTTCCTGCATCCCAAACACGCATCCAAATGGTTAAACCACGCATCAAAATTTCTAGCAGAAAATGTACAACATGTTTACCCGAGTAACACATACCAAACTTTCGATCAAGGTCTTGATTTTATATCATAAAATTCAAGTTTTATAACTAAAAGTTTTAAAATAGAGTTAAATTACATAATAAGTACTCTACTAATCACCTCAACCACACAGAGTGAATGGGGTGAAAGGAGTGAATGAGGTTGGCCTAGCATTATCGCCACCTTCATCATCAAAGTCGTGTCGACCCTGAGTAGGACCTCCAGGATTACAGCCCTGATTAGAATTTCTCCCAACCTGACTCAAGTACTCCTTTTTGGCTGCAATCCTTCTAGATTGCTCGTCGCGCTCTTCCCTAAGTGTCACATTCTCCTTTCCGGTTTTAGTAGATAAATAAACCTCAGGTGAACTAAGTCAGAGTGGGGGTAGCAATTGAGTGTCTATGATGCTCAAACAAACTATTTGCCGCTAACCCAATCCGTACAATCGTCCTTACTTGTCATATCCAGTCTCTTAATAATAGATCTCATTGTCTTCGATTTCTATGATTCCTTGACTTTGAAGATCATATTTCATTGACATGATCTAATTATACATCATAAACAAGCGAACAATTAGTAATTATCATTTAAATAGTTAATCTAATTAATTATTAGTGAGAAAATTAATTCAATTAACTAAATAATGCATAACTTACAAAGAGGGCAGCTGATTTTCTTGATAATTATACACGGACGTTGTGCTTCTTTGTCTTCTCTAAGACTTTCACGGCGGATGGTATATGAGATTTATTTTTCCCGACCTACAGTTGAGATACATGTTAGTATAACATATATATTTAAATATTAACTTATAATTAGATAAATAAACAAAAAAAGAAATAAAAGAAGAAATTTACCATTTCCTCCATATCTGATAGGGTATTTTTTTACTAGTTATGTGAAGGCAACGCCTTTCCCTTCGCTTCACATCTTGACTTTCGATTAGCCGAGACTCTTTCTGATCTAGCAGTGAAGTAACATGCCTCATCTTAAGCCTTCTGAATAAGTCCAAACGAATTCATGCCTTAATTTTTTATTAGAATCTAATATTTCATACATCTACTCCCATTGTACTCTTTTCATTGCAAATCTACATACACATTTACACTTATTATGGCCATGTTAAAAAAAAAACATACACAACTACAACTATAACTATCAATTTACTAACAGCAACATCAACAACAATAACTATTAGTCAACTACAACCAACAACAACAACAAGAAAAACAACACAAGAAAAACAAGAACCACTAATACCACCAAAACCACCACTACTAACAACAACAACAACCACAACAACAACAACCACAACAACAACAACAACAACAACAACAACAACAACAACAACAACAACAACAACAACAACCACCTATAACCTGCAAAACCAACAATAACAACCACAACCACCATCTCCACGTGCAAAAAAAAAATATTACGAGCTCACGGGGTCTTTATTTCTCCAACCTAAATGCATCGTTGAATCTTCCATACCATTAGTAAATACTAATCATTTCATTATTTGTTATGAGACAAAAATTTGGCAACAGTTCCCTACAGTTCTCCAAATACACAATGTTGAATGACTTGTCACTCTACATATGTATCCAAAGAACATTAACTGAACTATCAACAAAACTTAATTGTCCAATAAAAATTAAACAGATTATTAGTATTTACCACCTAAATGGCATGAAATATTCAAAGACAGTGAGCAAAAGAGGAGAGGTGCCAGAGGGCAGTGGTTGGTGGCGACGGAGGCAGCATCAGCCGGCAAATCTGGAGAGGAGATGAGAGGAGGAAGGGGAAAGGGAAAAGGAGAAAATGAGAAAGAGGAAAAGGAGAGGCGGAGAGGGAAATGGTGTGCTGGGGCGGCGGGGCAGTGGGACGACTAGAGGGACGGTCGGTGTAGTGGTTTTTTTCCGCCGAGGGGAAAAGGAGAAAAGGAGAAGGAGAAAGGAGAAAGGAGAGAGAGATAGAAAGAGAAAGATAAAGATAAAGAGAAAGAGAAAGAGAAAGAGAAAGAGAACGGTGGTCCGGCCGGTAACGGGAACAAAAGGCCGGCGAGGGGAACGAATGGCCGGCGAGGGTGGTGGCGGGTTGGTGATTTGGCGAGGGTTTCGTCTTTGATTTGGAGAAGGTTTTGGTGGGGTGGTGATTTGGCAGAGTTGATGTAACACCCCCATTTATCTAGGAGCATTAGCTAAACCTTACCAAATAAATAAGAGAGTTACCATCTCGGTTTTCCGATGTAGTATATATAAAAACAAACAATCATAAGAGTACTGTAATAAATTTATTACATAATGAATAAATTAAATCGTCTTACATCTTATAAACCATTATCTAAACTATTGCAGCAGAAGACTTAATAGTTTACAACCCAAATTATGATCAAAACTAAATAGTCATCATTTATTATAAGACCTGCCTTGTAGCGTAGCCTATCCCGTACAAGCATCATCCAAGTCACAATAATTCACTTATTGGCGGATTTCGAAGGATTACTTCCCCCCAAGGCTCTGAAGGTATATTGACCCTTGCCCAGATAGCGTATCTCGAAGAAGTGGTCCAGGCCGTGAAGGCTGATTAAACACCCCCAAATACCAAAGAGCCTTACAAGACCTCCTTAGGACTTCGGGATGCTACCATCTCGGTTTCCCGAGGTAGTATATATCAAAACTCACAATAAAGAAACAATACTTTATTAAATCAATAGTGCAACTCCAACACATAATTCCAAACTAGACGACATACCGTCTAGATCAAAAATCCAAATGCTAACACAACGATAAAGGAAAGTAAAGTCTAAACTCTAATAGACTCGGCGGAAGCTATGACTTGATAGTGATCTCATCCTCATCTCAGCGCAGCTCTACGGATTACTTGCTGATCACCTGCTCACCATTCCCCAATGGATCACAACAGTTTTGTAAAACATTAACGGGGTCAATAACAATATATACCGACCAATGTACAAGATAAGCAATAGAGAAAGAGAAATCAGAGGGCCACCGCAGCAGTTACCTCAGCAGCATCGGGTTACCACCCCGAACCTACAAAAACCACCAATTGACCCTAGACCGCATCCATAGGCGTTGAAATCCCCTCTCACCAACATAATAACCATAGTAACTTAAAAACCCAAAATCAAATCCGGAACTCCATCACCATCATCATCAATCAATCAAATAACATATACAATACATCTTATCACATCAATTAACATAACTATACAGAGTAGGGAAACCGTACCTTATTAGCAAATTCCGCAAGAAGACAAGTAATTACTCAGAAATCTTCTTTTACAAAGTTTCCCCCTAATCATACAAGAATTATATATAATTAATACTAATCATCTTCCCTTCCTGCAATTCAATTAGGATTTACAACTATTCATACAAAATCAAATAGTAGGATCACTCACTGAAACAATCAACAAGGCAATGAGAGATCTGCTCCGGCATGGAACTATTAGGAATGTCTTTTTGAAGTTTGAGAGAGTTTATGAGAGATATAGGGTTTTTGTGAAGAACGTAAACTGTAATTATGAACTTAGCTCCCTTTATTAATCCCTAATCAAACCGTCCAAATAATACTCGCATACCGATGTACTCGGTCGAGTACAATATGTAATCGGTCGAGTACGACTTACTCGGTCATGTGCTTACCACACTCGATCGAGTAACCAAGAATAGAATATTTTTCAAACGACAGACCAAACTACTCGGTCGAGTACACTTTACTCGGCTGAGTACACAATGCACTCGGTCGAGTAAGCTTTACTCGGTCGAGTGCCAAGTACTCAGAAATAGGGAGTATTACCGCTGATGTCGAGGTTTATAGATCGGTTCAAAGAAAGGGATGACAGAAGGATGCACCATGCATAGAGCACAACTTGAGCCATTGGCAGGTGGTTCAAAAAGAGGAAATCCTGAATGATTTCAAGAAAAGGGAACTTAAAGCCAAGTTTATATGGGTAAAGATAGAGGAATACTCAGTTTTCTATA
>JAIUZE010006343.1:0-13262 GCA_022085475.1 Heliosperma pusillum | reverse complement strand
GCCGGTCCAGGCCGGTTCATACCCGGTCTGGGTTGGTCCATGGTGGGTCCGGGTTTTGGTCTTTGGGTTGTGTCGATGTTTGATTGTTATGTTGTTGTTTTGACGGGTTTTAATTATGTTAAGCATGCGGGAAATAATTAGAAACGGTTTTTAGTAAAATCGATAAAAAGGCCAAAACAGCCCAAAACTAGGCCGTGGGGCCCAGTCCAGGCCCATGTGTGTCTCGGCCCAAAATCAGCCCGTGGGTCCCACTTTGGGACTTGTTACGGTTTTTGAGTTATCGTCATTTTTATCGTGTTTTGTAATATTTAGCAAGTGGGAAATATTAATAAGTAAAATATTTAATTAAAAAGGTTTTTCATAAAATTATTATTTCTCACATGTTAGAAATTATAAGACGAGATCGTAGTTTATTTTACTATCCTTTTAGTCAAACGAGGTTTTGGGTATTATATAATCTAATTCACATGTTAGAAGTTTTATTAAAATAACATGTAATGAATATGTTGATTTTATGTCTAAGTCTAATTGGTAAAGACTCTGTTTCTAGCCGGTTTGACCAAACGGGTTTGGTCAAACTAAGATCTAGTCAGCCCCGATTTGACTGATGACCCGTCGCGGGACTAGGGTCGGGGATTTGTCTTCATGTAAGATTTTATTTAATTATTGAATTAGCCTTAGTAGATATAAGGCGATATGATACTTGATTATTATTTATCTGCAATTAGTCACATGATAGGATGTTTTTCCCGTGACTGTTTTATTATATGGTTGGTGTCGTGTTGACTAAGTACCCATAGAGAATTATGAGTATATGGCGTCTTGACCATACTAATTCTAAATGAGTAGCTTGGACCATGACATTGATAGGCCCGTACTATCTTTCACGAGCATATGGAGTTCACAGCTTGATAGCTTTTGTGTCACGGCCTGGGGGGCTTATCTCCAAGTCGGGGCATGGCTGCCTGATCCGTTTTGGGACTGGCGCCAGCTTAAGTACTAGCCATCTCTGCTTAGGGGGTCGCCTAGTAGAGTTTCTCATAGACGGTTATGTCATGGGACGGGGAACGGAATAGCTGTTGTCGCTAGGTCTGATCAGTCTAGGACTAGGATGTTTTCCTACCTTGTGGTATAGCCTCGAGTTACAGAAGTCGACTATTGACGGTTCTAAGAACTTATGCCTGTTTGTAGAAGTATTGGTCTTTCATGTTTGTATGCTTCTATGAGTTCTAGAAGGTGAGATGCAAGCCGGCTAGGATTGATAGAGTTTGGATTACCGATTGTTAACTGATTCACATGATTACGTGTTGATTAGGGTTTGAGTGTATCATGGCCATGTTTCTGAGAGGAACCTCTGAGCTAGCATACCAGCTTCCCTACCTCGAGTTATAGTTTATTATCGGTTTCACATGATAGCTTTCACATGCTATGTTATTTGTTAGTTATCTGTTTCATAACATGAAAACATATCATATATGTTAAAGTTTTGTATTTCCATATACATTGCTTTTATGTTATTCATGTTTTATTAAACTTGACATTTCGTGGCTGGGAGAACTCGGAGTTACTCCCCACTGACTGTGGCTTCCGTGTTTATATTTAATGCGGTTGGCAGGTTTGTGATGCATACATTGGGTACATTGACGAGCTAGCGAGCGAAGTATTACCTTGGACCTATATTCGGTTCTTAGATTGTATATTATTATACACTCTTTCATTTCCGTATTTATACGGGAGATATGTCTCCCGTCTTGTATATTTCGTTTGTGGAATATTATTTCCGTATTGTAATGACCATTTTTATTTCAGACACCTTCATTATGTATTTAAATTATTTTTTTCCTTCCGCAAATTTGAGGGTGTCACAGTTGGTATCAGAGCTATTTTGCTCCCGACGCACGTTTGTGTACCCTTGCATAAATAACTTGACCTTAATAAATAATAAACTTGTGAGATAGAAGGGTAGGATGGGTAGATTAGGATTTATGTTGTAGTCTATTTGTTTATGCTAATTGTTAGGAGTAACTTAATTTGTTTTGTTTCTTATGAAGACGTTTGGACCTCGTGTAGAAGAGATCGTTGTTACTACCAACCAGGTCCCTCCTCATAAAGAAGACAATTGCCAAGGAGGCTAGGCTTGGGAGGCTAGCCAAATTGCTAGGAGCAATATTACGCCTTAGGGGGGAATATGTGTTACCTAGAAGGAGTATCCTCTACCGAAGATTTGGAGATTTATAAGCCTAATTGAAGTGAATTCTTTCTTCATCTATGAATTCTCTCGTCCTTATAGTATTATGCCCTCTTCTTTCTATCTAGGTGCTTCTTTCTCTTCCCACCTATTTACCTCTTGGAAATTACTTTAAATAGTTCCTTCATCTTACCATTAGTATCCTTACCTCCCTCTTGTAACATTTTATGGATGTCATAACCATCGGTTTGAGGTATATTATACTTAGTCGGAAGAACTTTGAATCTTGTGGAATATTAGTTTTGTTAGAATGAACGTGTGATTTGAGGAAAGTGTTATAGATCTAATTTCACCATATGGTGGTGAGAGTTGGTGTCCTTGAGGAAGGTGTGGTGAAGTATGTTTAATAATTGTAAAGCTTGATGCTTGTCATGACTTGTGAGTAATAGTTCATGATATTCGATGGTATAAGGTCGAAGGAATTGGCTATGACTTCTTAACTCATTAGTGATTTAGTCTTTTGGACTTAGAAGTTTAGTATTGGTTTGAAGACCATGCGTATGATATGTCTATTTTGGGGTAAATAAGAGTTTCGAATATGATACCTAACCATCATATTAAGCTAGTTCCATGTTTAGATGATTGTAAGGATTTGAGGATACACTTAGGATGAAACTCTCCTAGGGATCTAGATTATGAAAGCTAGAAGTTGCAATATCTTTTTGAGGATCGAAATAAGCTTAAGGATAGTTGTAGTTGTGGTTAGGAAGTTGGATGATTTTTTTTTATGTTACTTGGGAATTTGTTGTCGTTAAATGTTGGACCCTAACGAGAATAAATACTTTGGGGAATTAAGATTTGGATGACACAACTTGAGGAATATCGTCATAAGCGAAAACTGGTGTATTGAGAGTTTGGAATAGATAAATAAATTGATTTACGGTCGCATTGCCCTATGATTGGCAAAAGTTAAGTAAAATGAGATTTGGGTGACTAATCTCTTTTGAGGATTTGTGTTTTAACTTTGGAAGGTGAGGAAGTTATTTGTTAATAACTTAAGATAATGAATTTTGGAATAAATTGGATCAAAGGATTTCATAGTAAGTCTCCTTTACTTTGGGATTGTTAGCGGCATTGTTTCCCAAATTATAAATATTTTGATGGTGGTTTCCAATAAAAGTTTTGATGGAGCTAAGAGGATTATAGTTCGTAATAAATCTTTCATGGGTTGTTAGTTATGGAGTTTACCGTACCGATGGACCTTAGAAGATTCTGATGGAATTTGAATAATTGGGAGTTCTTACTCGATGTGTAGTGCTTATGAAATATTTTGGTAAGAATCTGATGATTGAAAATATTTATGATATATTGCACTCTCTTGAGGACTAGATTCTGGTGCAGTTAGTGTTGTCGAGTTGAGATCGACATTTGAATTGTCATAGATGGAAGATAGTATGGTGATTCATTCCTCTGTTTTTCTCTCTTTCTATTCGATTTATTCTTTCGAATATTTCGTTCCTTCTATCAATTATCATCTCGTATTGATAGATTATTAGAAACTTTAGTTAGAAATTTTAGGTATAGATAGTAGTGTGATTACATTTACTATAGAATTTTTGAACTAATCGTTTGTAGAAATGTTTTATAATTTCAAGTATTTTACCGTCAAGAAGTGTTGAGACTTGTTATTGGAGACGTTCGATAACTGGTTTTCTCATTTATTGATGCGAAAAAGTATCTTTTAAAGTCTTTGAATTGGGACGTCGATGTTCTTAACAGCTGACGAGAACCTTCCGCCCCAGTGATAAGACCTTGTAATTTTATTAAGAATATATTTTTAACAGTTTTTGAAATGGACCTACATATACGTTACTTTCCTTCTTCTAAGTTTCGAGGACGAAACTTTTTAAAAGGAGGGGTGATTGTAACAACCCGAAAAGTACCCAATTTTTCTAGTAAAAATATTTACTAACACTTTTCAGTAGAACTTAAGTTTTTAAAATAGGAATTTTTGTTCCGAGTCTTATTTTGAAATTCCGCGTTCGTATTTGGAATTTTTGAGGGATTCCATGAAAAGACCGTTTTTAGTCATCTTTGACTTTTCTTGACTTTTAAGTCGTCTTTGACTTTTCCTTGACTTTTTAAAGTCGTCATTGACTTTTCTTGACTTTTAAGTCGTCCTAAACTTTTCTTGACTTTTAAGTCATCTTTGACTTTTCTCGACTTTTTCAGTCAACTTTGACTTCCGTTGACTTTTCCCGACTCGTCTCATAAGTTTGAAGACCGAAATTTTATTTAAAAAAATAATATTTTTGATTTATTTTTATTTAGATTTATTAAGATTTATCATAATTTAATATAATTATTTTGAATTTATTCGGAATTTAAAGAATAACGTTTACGGTTTTAACCGAACGTCATTTAACTATTCCCGACGCATCGTAAATGCGCGCAACAAAATCGAAACTCGACTTTGGCATGAGTCACGCGCCCATGTCATCGTTTTCCACTCACGTTAGATATTTTAATTCTTTTGATTAAATTAATAAGAATATCTAGATATTTTCAACTTTATCGATCAGTTAACGAAAATTACGCAAATCGCTCAAAATCAGACCAGCTTTCTCTCCTATCCTCACGGTTTTTCTTCTCTCTTTGACCTTGATATTTTCTTTCTTTTCATTACAATAACATAATATCTTGATATTTAATTCAATTAACTTAATATCTAATAAATTACGGTAATATAATTATTATACCGGGTCAATTCCATAACAACAATTTCAAAACCCAACTCCCTATTTTGGCCTATATTTACACGGCACTCTTCCACTCATTCCTACTCACAAACAACTTTTCATTTTTCAACAAATCAAATTAAGATCAAAATATCACTTTCTTTAATCGTTCTTGAGCGTTCTTCGCGTTCTTCATCCGTTCTTCATCGTTCTTGAGCAAAACCTTCATAAAACCTTCATTTCTTAATTAAATCCGTCCTAACTTATATTTCTAGGACCTCCTCTTCGCTCCCCATCTTCAAGTACGTTTTATTTCCAATTCCGACAAAATCGTTTTCAACACTTTAATTATGGAAAATCATATTTTAAGTTCTAATAATGTTTTTCTTGTCATTTCTTATAGGGGAAGATTTTGAAGACGAGTTTGGTGACTCGTATATTTTAGGAGAAGACTAGAAGACGGGTTTCTTAGTTCTTAGTTCTTATTATTTTGGTGCTACTTGATTTTAGCTAGCTAAGGTAACGATTCCGAGTTACTCGACGAATAATGTTACATATCTTTAGTTGTTGTTTATGATTTACGGTTTTTGATTAGTAACATGATAAGTAATCCTTTTTATTATGTTGTATGGAATTTTCATGTTGTTTAGTGTTCTTGATGAATTTGGATGATCTATTTATAATCATGATTTAATATGCATGATGGTTGAATTGGATGTTAAAAATGGATGTTGTTAATTAAAATAATGTTAGGAGTAATTTGGGGTGGTGGTTGTGGTGGCCGTGGAAGTGGCCGGGTATGGTGGTTGGTGAACCGGCCGGTTCAGGCTGGTCAGACCGGTTCAGGCCGGTCCAGCCGGTCTGGGTTGGTCCTTGGTGGGTCCGGGTTTTGGTCTTTGGGTTGTGTCGATGTTTGATTGTTTAATTGTTGTTTTGACGAGTCTTAATTATGTTAAAGCATGCGGGAAATATTAGGAAAACGGTTTTAGTAAAGTTGGAAAAATAAACCAAAACAGCCCAAACAGGCCGTGGGGCCCATCCAGGCCCATGTGGGGTCCGGCCCAACTCAGCCCGTGGGTCCCACTTTGGGACTTGTGACGGTTTTTGAGTTATCGTCATTTTTATCGTGTTTTGTAATATTTAGCAAGTGGGAAATATTAATAAGTAAAATATTTAATTAAAAAGGTTTTTCATAAAATTATTATTTCTCACATGTTAGAAATTATAAGACGAGATCGTAGTTTATTTTGATATCCTTTAAGTCAAGCGGGGTTTTACGTAAGATTTAATAATTCACATGTTAGAAGTTTTATTAAAATAACATGTAATGAATATGTTGATTTTATGTCTATGTGATAAAGACTCTGTTTCTAGCCGGTTTGATCCAACGGGTTTGGTCAAACTAAGATCTAGTCAGCCCCGATTTGACTGATGACCCGTCGCGGGACTCGGGTCGGGGATTTGTCTTCAAGTAAGGTTGTATTTAATTATGAATTAGCCTTAGTAGATATGAGGCGATATGATATTTGATTATTATTGATATGCAATTAGTCACATGATAGGATGTTTTTCCCGTGACTGTTTATTATATGGTTGGTGTCGTGTTGACTAAGTACCCATAGAGAATTATGAGTATATGGCGTCTTGACCATGCTAATTCTAAATGAGTAGCTTGGACCACGACATGATAGGCCCGTACTATCTTTAACGAGCATCTGGATTTCACCGCTTGATAGCTTTTGTGTCTCGGCTTGGTGGGTTTATATCCAAGTCGAGGCATGGCTGCCTGCTCCGTTTTGGGACTGGAGCCAGCTTAAGTACTAGCCATCTCTGCTTAGGGGGTCGCCTAGTAGAGTTTCTCATAGACGGTTATGTCATGGGACGGGGAACGGAATCGCTGTTGTCGCTAGGTCTGATCAGTCTAGGACTAGGATGTTTTCCTACCTTGTGGTATAGCCTCGAGTTACAGAAGTCGACTATCGGCCGTGCTAAGAACTTATGCCTGTTTGTAGACGTATTGGTCTTTCATGTTTGTATGATTCTATGAGTTCTAGAAGGTGAGATGCAAGCCGTCTAGGATTGATAGAGTTTGGATTACCGATTGTTAACTGATTCACATGATTACGTGTTGATTAGGGTTTGAGTGTATCATGGCCATGTTTCTGAGAGGAACCTCTGAGCTAGCATACAAGCTTCCCTACCTCGAGTTACAGTTTATTATCGGTCTCACATGATAGCTTTCACATGCTAGGTTATTTGTTAGTTATCTGTTTCATAACATGAAAAGCATATCCTATATGTTTAAGTTTTGTATTTTCCATATACATTGCTTTTATGTTATTCATGTTTCATTAAACTCGACATTTCGTGGCTGGGAGGACTCGGAGTTACTCCCCACTGACTGTGGCTTCCGTGTTTATATTTAATGCGGTCGAACAGGTGGTGAATGCAGACATTGGGTACATTGACGAGCTAGCGAGCGAAGTATTACCTTGGACCTATATTCGGTTCTTAGATTGTATATTATTATACACTCTTTCATTTCCGTATTTATACGGGAGATATGTCTCCCGTCTTGTATATTTCTTTTTAGAATATTATTTCCGTTTTGTAATGACCCTTTTTATTTATGACACCCTTCGTTATGTATCATTATATTTCGTTTATGTATTTAAATAATTTTTTTTCTTTCCGCAAATTTGAGGGTGTCACATTTATAATGTCTTTATATTTGCATGCATGTTACATAGATCATTAAATACTTAAGTAATAAGTTAATTAGTAACTAATTATATGAGTCTAGTTAGGGTCTATGGACTTTTAAAGAACTCGTTACCCTTAGCATTCTATGTCTAGAATTACTCTCGTGGATGCCAATGAACACGAGTACTCACGGAGATCTGGAGTAAAGGGTGAGGGTACGTATTAGAAAGCTCTTTTGATCGAACACCTTATCCCGCCCGTCCTGATAGCGTCCTCTACTAATGATTAGGGAAACTCTTATGTTCACGATGTGTTGTCGGTTATAAACATACTAAGGAACATCCACGTTTTAATCCTAACATGTGAATTTAGACTATGTCGGTTGAACATGTAATTTAGCATCCAATTGTGTCGAAATAGGATTTAAGATTCAATTGGCATGTGAGAAAGCAATTAAATCATTCAAAGAATTATACAATACAACGATTAAATAGAACTATAAAATAAATATTACAATTGATTACTACGAATACGGGATCTATGTCGGAAATTTACCCAAAAGAAAGATTTAAAGAAAAGAAAAGAATTAATAAAACTAAAACGAATCAGATTAGCAGCGATAATATGAATAATAGTCGATTAATTACCTAATTAAACTACGTCGAAGCGAATCAAGAAGTTCAGAGACATAAACCAACCCGGAATAGGCACGGCAGAAGTTGCGTCCTCTGGAAGAGGCGCAGCACTCTGTGCGCTTGTTCCTGAGTTGTGTTCTGGCTGTGAAGCCATAATTGCAATCAATTAATATTCGTTTGTGTATTTACAGTTTATTAATGATCTACAAGTCGAATTTAAGTGATTTAATTCATATTAACTATACTAAATATATCAAAGACGAATCTAGAGATATGATATGAACAGATCTAATCTCTAAAGACATAATTTGATAGAAGACAAAAACCCACTAATGTAGATTATTAGGGATCCAAGTAAAAACAAACTATATAAATATGAAATTGTGACGAAAGACGGTTTGTAAGAAATAACAATAAAGGTTTTGAAAAGGCTTGAGCATAAACCCGACATGAATCTTACATTAGACGAAATAAATAAATACAAAAGATGGATTAAAACACCCTCAAACTTACATGTTGATGAAACGAGATATGAACCAAAGTTAACGTTTTAGCGACAGCTCGACTCGAATGTAAAGAAAGTTCCCTCGTAAGAGGAACGATTGATTAAAATTGATTATTGTTGAGTTGGTCAAATTTGTAAGTCAATGCAATAATGAGACAGGTACCCAGAAGGATCTGAGCTTACGTGGTCGATTAATCAAGCATGTAGTTGTCAAAATGCTTAGAGCAAGGTCTAGAATGCAAAGAGAGAAAAAGAAGGGGCGGAACATTGTTGGAGTAAGTGTCCTCAACAATAGTGTGATCACATAATTAAATCTCAATAATAAGAATACAAAGGGATGATGAATATTATAGTCAATTGGTCAACATTAATCGGTAACGATTATCTCTCTAGAATTTGACGTTACTGTCGTTTAACGGTGGTGAGCAGTTGATCCCTTGAGGTCACACCTAAAGGACGATCCCTTTAGCATGTAAGTTAATTAATTGTATAGCGATACAGATTAGTTAATCCCTTAAATTGAACTAAGGTTATATTGTAAGTGAGAAATATTGTGACAACCCTCGCGAATGCGGAAATAAAACATACAAGCATGTGATTTAATTAGCGGAAAATACGATGTTTTTAAAACTTTTTACATGCAAATAGAAAATACGAGGAGTGTCAAATATTACAAACCAAAGTATGAAATACAACAAGAGACGTAGTCTCTCAAAATGTTATCCAACAACAAAGTTATTAGCAACTAGCTAAAAATCGTCTAGAGGTGTTTCATCCAGGCCAATGCCCGCTAGCTCACACCCGAACCCAAAATACCACAAGCAAAAAGCCATCCAATCAAGCAACCTGTTCATCCATGAAAAACATGAACGCCACAGTCAGTGGGGAGTAACTCCGGGTTCTCCCAGCCATATCACATTAAACGTACGTAAATGGAAATACAAAAGTAGAAGCATGCATATCTATATACATGTGAAATACGATAAAGATAAATAGGCAATTCAATATGTAAAGATATCGGTACATGAAGTACAAATCCGTAACCATCCTATGAAGTACATGTGAAATACCATCATGCTATAGATAGACAAATCCATCATAGGCAATTCAATATATAAGGATAAGAACATATGAAGTACAAATCCATAACCATCAAATTATACAAAGACTCGGGAAAGACACTCTTAGACAACCATACACACTCACTAGGGCTTACATCTCACCGTTAGCGGCATAAGTTTGATAAGATTGAGACTCGATAAACAAACCATGCCAAGTCATCCAAATATCACAAATAATCAATCATATAACCATCCATTCAAACGTACAATACGTTGACGACATCTCTCACGGTAAATGACACGCACTAGAACCGTGTCCCTGCAAGTATGATTAAAAGGCATCCACGGGATAAAACATTGCCCTGAACGCATACACGATGCTACATTTCGTATATGTAGACTAATTTCCTCCTGGTAGGACGACTCTAATAATAAGGTCCTAGTCTAAACCTGGCCAGACTCTCGGAATAAACGTGTTACGATTCGACATGCAATGACATTTCGCATCCAAGACTCGGTCAATCATAGACGCCGAGTACCCCAAATTCTGTCAACCTTCACGAAAGAGGCGGAAAAGAGCACAAGCCTCACAACAAGCGGTACGCTACATTCAATGACACCACCTTGCAAGTATACAACATTTGACGGCTGGGTCGGTCAACGCAAAGCGTTCGCCTTCCAACAACGTTGTCATATGCCCACTAACACATGCAATCAAGCAGTAAGGATACACTTCTCGTTCCGACATTCCAGCCTTACGAATGTGGAGGTAGCCAAGGGAATGAGAGTACAAAGCACATAGAAAATTAGTGCTCAAACCGTAACATTTGTAAAACAGACTCAAAGTGGGACATATCAAAAACCGTCACAAAATATGCGATACAAGCGAAGGAAGTATCATATATTCAAAACATTAATATTTAAAGTCAAACCCGAGAGTCAACAAAAGTCAAAGTCAAAGTCAAAGTCAAAGTCAAACCCGAGACCCGAGACCCAAACCCGTCAATTGGAGTGGGCTACAAACAAATCATCAATGCAAGAAGACCAAGTCCAAAGGGTCAAGGAAAGTCAAGGCGGAGCTAAAATTCAAAGGCTCTACGAAGTGAAAAACTGGCAGCATGAAACGCTGCCAGCGCCATACGACGCTGCCAGCGCCACACTACGCTGCCAGCGTCCCTGGACGCTGCCAGCATCCTGGTCTCAGGCACGATCATACGAAATTCACAATTTCACTAAGGCTTATCATAACACAAACATCAACTATCATCATAAATCATCAATTCTCATATCGATTATCAACTAACAACAACCATCATTAACAACACAATTCCTATGATTACTAACCTTATTCTAAAAACGATTGCTAATATAGAAAACACATAAAACACGTAAATGATATCGAGTAACCCTTCACCGTTACCTTTTTGCGTGTTCAATCCGCGTCGATGTCCTCTTCGATCAAGAAGTTGTCTTTGTCGGGGTCTTGGATGTCACCACCTACAATTAGATAATAAAAGATGAATATAATTCACCTTGAGAAAGACAGATAAAATGAAAAGCGAGAAAGACGGTAATTTTATTACCAATACGGTTAGAGGACGATAAGAGGAAAAGAATGAGACGAACTTGAGTGAATTAGAGCGAGAAACAAAGGAGTTGTGGCGATTCTAAGATTGATCAAATATGGAGGCTAGGTTTTGGGGTTTACTTGGTGAGGAAGAAGATGATTGAATGAGGGTGAGTTAGGTTATGAGGGAGTATATGAAGGAGTAAGTGGAAAACAAAAGGGAAAAAGCCCATAACGTCTTAAGACGTAACTTACTCGAATTCTCGCGTAAAGTCCGAAAACGAACTCGGAAATTCTAAACTAGACACGGGAAATTTAATTCTAAACTAAAACTAAATTTCGCTGAAAAGTATCCGTATAATATTTTTACTATAAAAATAGGGTACATTTGCGGGTGTTATAATCACCCAACCTTTTAAAAAGTTTCGCCCTCGAAACTTGAGCGAAAGAAAGATACCTTAATCGAATAGGCTTGGATATTTACTACGTATAGAAGCTTCCGTTTCCCAAGTCTCTTCTTCGACTTTAGCACATCTCCACAAGATTTTCACTAAAGGAACCACTTTACTTCTCAGCTTCTTATCCTTGCGATATAGGATGCGGATCGGCTTCTCTTTAAAGGACAAATTCGGTTCAAGCTCGGGCATTTCCGTTTGAAAGACATGGCTTGGATCACTAACATACTTTCTCAATTGAGAAACATGGAATACATCATGAACCTTAGCCAAATTCGGGGGCAAGTCCAACTTGTAAGCAACGGCACCAATCCTTTTCACAATATCAAAGGGTCCAATGTATTTCAGGCTCAATTTACCCTTTACACCAAACCGTTTAACACCCTTCATTGGAGATACTTTCAAGAACACTTTATCTCCAACTTCAAATTCTAACGGTCTTCTATGGATATCGGCATAAGACTTTTATCGGTCTTGAGCGGCTTTCATTCTATCTCGAATGACCTTCAGATGATCAATGGTTTCAACAAGAACATCGGGACCTAAGTCACAAACATCACTCAATTGATTCCAACAAATAGGACTTCGACATTTCCTTCCATGAAGAGCTTCATAAGGACCCATCTTGATCGAGGCATGATAACTATTGTTGTAAGAAAACTCCACCAACGGTAGACTCTTTTCCCAACTAGATTGGAAGTTGAGTGCACAAGCCCTAAGCAAGTCTTCTAAAGTCTGAATAGTCCTCTCGGTCTGACCATCGGTAGCGGCATGAACTGCGGTACTCATCAACAATTTACTACCCATGGCTTCTTGTAAAGCCTTCCAAAATCTCGAACAGAATCTCGGATCTCGGTCGAATATGATCTCCTTGGGAACACCATGGTATCTAACAATCTCATCAACATACGCTTTGGCTAAACGATCTAAACTCCAAGTCTCTTTGATCGGAATGAATCTAGCACACTTGGTCAAACGATCAACAACAACCCAAACGACATCTTTACTTCCAACGGTTCTCGGCAAAGCCATAACAAAATCCATGGAAATAGATTCCCACTTCCATAGTGGAATATCCAACGGTTGTAGCAATCCACCGGGCCTCTTGTGTTCAATCTTCACTTGTTGGCAAGTAAGACATCTTCCAACATAAGACACAACATCACCCTTTAGATTCGGCCACCAAAACTGTAGCTTCAAATCTTTATACATCTTATCACCTCCGGGGTGAATAGAATAAGGGGAAAGGTGAGCTTCATCAAGAACTCGCTTTCTCAAATCAAGAGCATTAGGAACAAACAAACGGCCATGGAAACGAAGAACACCTTTATCATCAAACTTGAAATCTTTAGCTTTTCCTTCAAGAAGTTTGGCTTGAATAGACTTGTAGGTAGGATCATCAACTTGGTT